>JBAHVR010000396.1:0-125000 GCA_036898135.1 Oncomelania hupensis | reverse complement strand
CTGATGCCTAGAACGTTCCATCGATAGTGGTCCAACTCGTGGGCCAGTTTTTCTAATTTTCATTCCGCAGTTAGGGTCCTGACATTCCAGGTTCCTATGACGATGTTGTTTCTCGTGCGGATCTTGCTAAATTGTCCATCAGTAGCATACTTAACACCTTCGTCCTGGTGGCCAACGGAAGGCGCGGTCCTTGTGCTGGGCGACGACCGATCCGGTATGGAATTAGTGGATTGTGTCATCATGTAGTGTGTTTTGTGCAAAAAAGACCTGGCGGTGCCCAACCCTCTCCAGGGTGTTGGCCACAGCCGAAATCCACGAATACAGTGTGGCTCGCCTTGGCCCTAAGCACGTGGTCGTTGAACCTGTAGTAACGTGAGGTTCCTCCGCCCTGGCCGATGACTTCTGTGTAGAAGACTTTCGCCCAGTGATGCCGTGCTAACATCACCCCTGTTAGTCGCCTCTTACGACACGCCGGGAAACGTTGGGTCTATTCTATTTAATGCCCGAACCCACAGGGCCAATCTTATCCAATCTAAACTGTGGCCCATGACAGTCATGCCTCTAGCATATAACTATTTCCTAACAGCAAGACTTTGCTCGTTCAATCTTATCCAATCTAAACTGTGGCCCATGACAGTCATACCTCTGGCAGATAACTATGCTGGCTACCCACCCGTATCCATCTCTACCATCCCACCATCCCGCCCTCTCCCTTCCCCATTGTGACTACATACACGGCTACAACTGCCTCTGCCTGAGTAGGCCTAATGTACGTGACCAACACCCGCTACATTTTATCCACTTCTATCCGTGTGGCAACATGCTCCTGATGTAACGCAGGATTTTATCCACTTCTATCCGTGTGGCAACATGCTCCTGATGTAACGCAGGATTTCATCAACTTCTATCTGTGTGGCAACATGCTCCTGAAGTAACGCAGGATTGTATCCACTTCTATCCGTGTGGCAACATGCTCCTGATGTAACGCAGGATTTTATCCACTTCTATCCGTGTGGCAACATGCTCCTGATGTAACGCAGGATTTTATCAACTTCTATCTGTGTGGCAACATGCTCCTGAAGTAACGCAGGATTGTATCCACTTCTATCCGTGTGGCAACATGCTCCTGATGTAACGCAGGATTTTATCCACTTCTATCCGTGTGGCAACATGCTCCTCATGTAACGCAGGATTTTATCCAATTTTATACGTGTGGTAACATGCTCCTGATGTAACGCAGGATTTTATCCACTTCTATCCGTGTGCTAACATCCTCCTGATGTAACGCAGGATTTTATCCACTTTTATCCGTGTGGCAACATGCTCCTGATGTAACGCAGGATTTTATCCACTTCTATCCGTGTGGCAACATGCTCCTGATGTAACGCAGGATTTTATCCACTTCTATCCGTGTGGCAACATGCTCCTGATGTAACGCAGGATTTTATCCACTTCTATCCGTGTGGCAACATGCTCCTGATGTAACGCAGGATTTTCATGAAAGTGAATACCCAGGAATACTGAAAAATAAACGTGGCAATAAAATACAAGGTAATGCTGACTTTGATCTTTCATGACCTTGAGCTTCAGTTCACCTTAAGATCACGCTCCAAAAATGGACAAGTGCACAATGAAATAAATGACAATAAATGTTGAAATATACCAAAAACAGTGACCTTGCTATGACCTTGACCTTCACATGACCACTTGCATGTTTTGCATAAACGGATGGCGGACGGTGGGACGGAGAAAAACGTTTTTAACAAATATTATTATAGGACTGTTTATGCCTCATCTGGCACAGATGTGCAAAACCCTGGATTTTGTGCGTGAGTACATACTCACATTGTTGTAAGGCCGTTTATGACTCATCTGGCACAGATGTGCAAAACCCTGGATTTTGTGTGTAAGTACATACTCACATTGCTGTAAGCACGTTTATAAAAAGTTATGTAAAGTTATTGTGTTTTGCTATCAGAAATTTCTGTTGCAAACACTAACACTTTGGCTTCTTCTGGTAAAAATGTCTCAATATTTACAGCAGAGTTGTTTGCCATACTAAAGGCATTGCAATATATTTCTGATTATCCTATTACGTTTTTCCAAATTTTATTATGTGTTGATTCCAAAGCTGTTCTTCATTCATTGCAAACGTGGCATTGTAAGAATCGTTCTGATTATTTATTTGAAATTAAAGCATTAATTCATATTTTGCGGACAAGAGGAACTGATGTCTATTTCTGTTGGGTTCCATCCCACTGTGGTATCTTTTGGAACGAAAAAGTAGACATTCTAGCCAAGAACGGAGCACAGAAAATTAAATGCATCTTTCAGCATCCTGACCTTGAGCTCTCTGCTCGTGAAATGATATCTTTAATTGAAAATTACATGCGTTCAGCTTTAAGTTGTGGAGCTCCAGACTTTATTTGTTCAAGACACATAAGTAGGATTATTCACAAATTGAGGGTGAATTCGTGGAATACCAAGTTTTCTAAGAATATTTTGTGTGTTTGCTCGCAAAGATTATCTGTGGAACACATTGTACTACAGTGTCCTGTGTTGCTTAATACATATAAGGAAAAACAAATAGTGATTGACAACGACAAACCATTAGATTCTATATTACATCATCATGTAATAGTTGACGTTGCTACGACTATTAGTGAATCTCTGATCAACAAATTGTTATAGAATTTTATTTATTTATTTGATTGTTTATGGACCTTTGTGTTTGTTTGTCTGTGCGAGAGAAAGTGTTTGGGTCTAATATCACTCAGCAAGTGAAGAGACGTTAAATAAAAGAATTGAATTGAATTGATAAAACATCACTTTCAAGTATTATTTTGTGTACAATAATTTTAATGAAGTAACAATCAGGAGTACAATCTATTGTCGACCTCTTCACTACATCAGCAACTACAATCTCTGTACAGGTCGGTGGTGGTTCTTGTAGTGTAGACGTCTTATGCCAGTGTAGGTCCTTGTAGTGTAGACGTCTTATGCCAGTGTTGGTCCTGGCAATATAGGAACCTTGCCAGTGTTTGTCCTGGCAATGTAGGAGTTTAGTAACATGGGGTTGAGGTGTCTGGGATATTTTATAGATTTGTGAAGTATGGAGTTATTTGTTGTTGTTGTTGTTTTTAAAAGAGAGAATGTGGCAGTCTTATTGATAAACTGACAAAAGTCCTTAAGATGAAGAGAATGACGATATTTAATTATGGGTTTAAACCAATGTTTTATTTAAAGAAAGCACACAATGACAAACAAGCAATGTTTTACAGGATAGGCAATAAGCGAGCTTATATAATGTCACTCTGTCAAAATAAAATTCTACATAATAATTAAATGACAGGCAACGTTTGTGTATACAATGTATAGATATGCTATTGCAGTGCGCTGCACATTCACGTTTGTCTGTTTTACCATTCTGTTTAAAACGTTTGGCGAAATGAAACGTTTTTTCTCTCTAGACAAAGTTAGTGAGTATTACTTCACCCGAGATCCTGTGTAAATCGTCACTTACAACTCATGTTGGCGAAGCAATGGACAAATTAATAAATAAACGTGTGTTTCATTATTGGGAACAGAATGACGTAATTCCAATAAATCAAGCCTGATTTAGAGAGGGTAGTAAAACTCGTGACCATATTGTTAAATTAACCAAACAAATTTGTTAAAGTATTGTGAGAAGAAAGAGTACTTTAGCTACTTTTTATTGGTAAGAAGGCCTATGATACAGCATAGCTAGCTGGTTGCTAACATTAATAAAGGCATCTCTGGGTACATGCTTCAGTATATCAAAATCTGTGTCCGAAAGATGTATTTGTACCAGGATAAACAAAATATAGTAATAATTTAAGAAAGTAGATAGGGATTCCAAGAGGCTTAATTATAGCAGTTTTTCAATATTCTAATATTTGATTTTCAAAAAAGCATGACCAAAACAAACTAACGCTGTCCCAATGTGCAGATGATATTACAATATGGATTAATACATCACTTAGCAAACATCCAAGCAAATAAACCTTGAATTATATTCGACAATTAATCAAACTAAACTAAATTTGCTTTCTTATTATATTATTGAAAATGGTCTAGAATTATAAAAGGAAAAAATGTGTTTAATGTTGCTTAATAATGGACAAAATCCTAAGAGTTTATTAAAAAAAATAATTGGATGGTACTGAATTACAACATAAGCATCACAGCTAATAAAGCAAAATACGATACCCTGTGGTCAGTGTGCTTTTCATACAACATAAACATTAAGCTCTTAAGTGTACTAGACTTCTAAACTAAACTAGAACACTCATATAGAATAAATATATACAAAAGCAATAAAACGAATACATTTGTTTAAAATAGTAGTTATCAACTTTGGGAAAAAAAATGAAAAGGTTATTTCAATTTTTTTTATTTTCTGATAAAATCAATATTGACCTATGACCAAAACGTTTACTTCGCAGCATTTACATTAAAAAAAACACAATTTGAAATTTACATTGAAGAACAATAAAATTAGCTCATCCAGTTGGAGTTCCATTTAGTACAAGTACAAATAAAAGTTATAAAGATGCATACAACTGATCATTACGTGAACAGAGACAGGAGTTATCATGCTGCAAATATGGCATTTGAAGTTGCTCAGTAATTCAGTATAAGATTGTATGAGTAAATTCCCATTGTATGAGTGAATCAATGGATGACGTTTTAAATAAAGGTTTTATTTATTTCTAACCTATTACCTAATGGCAAATTCATGTATGAATTATCTTGTTGAGATAATAACGTTTTCTGGTGACATTCTGGTAACTTTGTGGTTAAGATATAGGTCCCTGTGTTACTTTCTGGTAACTTCACTGTTAAGACATAGGTCCATGTGTTACGTCCTGGTAACTCCACTGTTAAGGCAGAGATCCATGTGTTACGTCCTGATAACTCCACTGTTAAGACAGAGATCCATGTGTTACGTCCTGGTAACTTCACTGTTAAGACAGAGATCCATGTGTTACGTCCTGGTAACTTCACTGTTAGGACACAGATCCATGTGTTAAATCCTGGTAATTCCACTGTTAAGACATTGATCCCTGTGTTACATCTTGGGAACTCCACTGTTAAGACAAACATCCATGTGTTACATCTTGGTAAATCCACTGTTAAGACACAGATCACTGTGTTAAATCCTGGTAACTCCATTGTTAAGAAAGGGATCCCTGTATTACATCCTGGTAACTCCACTGTTAAGACACGGATCCCTGTTTTACATCCTTATAAATCCACTGTAAAGACACGGATCCTTGTGTAACATCCTGGTAACTCCACTGCTGACACAGATCCCGGAGTTGAACCCTGATAACTCCATGTTCAGACACATCTCTGTAATAAACCTCTGCACTCTCAAGTGTTTTGGACATTTTGTTGGTCAGTTGGACAGGAACACAGTAAAGTTAGAGGATAGGTGTTTCTGCAAAATTGTGCATAGTGTCGTACAGTGGATAATAACACTGTAGAGATAAGGGATAGATGTTTCAGCAAGATTGTGCAGGGTGACGTACAGTGGTCAATAACACAGTAGAGATTGGGCATAGATGTTTCTGCAAGATTGTGCATGGTGTCGTACAGTGGTCAATAACACAGTAGAGATAGGAGATAGATGTTTCTGCAAAATTGTGCAGAGTGACGTATACTGGTCAGTTGTGCTCATGTGCGATCACATGCGTTGATTGTGTTTCTGTGATGCTTTGAACTTTGTAGCAGGAGAAGCAAAACATGACTGAAGGCAGCATGGCTGAAACTAACGTTAACGTCAAATTGTTACTGCAAGTGCACAAAGCATGTCCACAGTGCTCAGCTGCTGCGGTACCAACATGGGTTTTCATCATGTAACTTTCTTAAAGTGGTGACCACAGCTGCCACATTGACCACAGCTGTCACACTGACCACAGCTGTCACACTGACCACAGCCGTCAATTTGGCCACAGCTGTCACACTGACCACAGCTGTCACACTGACTACAGCTGTCACACTGACCACAGCTGTCACACTGACCACAGCTGTCACATTGATCATGCACTGTGCCCAGACGTGAAATGAAATACATAATAATAACTGAATTTATCTGATCCATATCACATCCATCGCTTGATCACCAACACGACATGTTGTGATGCTGCTAGCGTATCAGACATGGAGGTTTCCGAAAGATGGCGGACCTTATTTCTTGATGGGCGTGAAGAACGCTCCTGGCACGCGTTTGTGCAGCATTTGTTGGAAAGCGTGCAAGGACATGCCGCTTGCGGCGTTCTCAGGAAGCCACACAAACCTGTTGCGCACAACCACCCCCTGTGTGTGTTCACCACTGTCAGTGACTGGGCCATGATGGTCATTAGGCACTTGTCTGTCACCACCTGTTGTAGTAAATGTGACGTCTTGCTGCGTTGAAGTTGTGTTGTCCTCTTCAGTCTGCGAGCCTGGCTTTAATATTCGCTGTTTTTGAGAGGACACTGGTTTCATCAGAGCAGAACTAGTGATCAGTGGGGACCACAACATTTGCTCCACATGATTGAAGATAGCAGGCAACGTGCTGCTTTGCTGTCGAGAGTTATTAAAACTGCGGTCTCCGTCATCAAGCAAGTTCTGGTCCAACACAAAAGATAAATCTGTGGCCACTGACTCATCTCTGTCATCAAGCAAGTTCTGGTCCAACACAAAAGTTGAATCTGTGGCCAATGACTCATCTCTGTCATCAAGCATGTTCTGGTCCAACACAAAGGATGAATCTGCGGCCACTGACTCATGAATGTCATCAAGGCTGTTCTGGTCCAACACAAAAGATGAATCTGTGGCCACTGACTCATCTCTGGATGTAGACACTAAGCTCTCTGTCGTCCCACGTGAACTGTTTCCAAGTGGGTTGTCGTTTTCGTTTTTTGTGTTCTGTGTCTCGGTTTTCGTGGTAATTACAGAACATGCATGGTCAGCATTGGTGCCGCAGTAAAGAAAGCGCAAACCTTGAGAGGTGAAAGTAAAGGACTGACAAGCCATAGCACTGTCCCACTCCCCTTCCTGTGACTGCTGACTGCACTCTGGTCCGTCCCTCTCTTTCCCTGCTGACACGCTGAGGCCATCGTTGGATGTGTCTGTGGAAAGGGCGACGTCGTAGGTTGCTAGTCTGGTCTGAGAAACACTGGCAGCGATGCGTAACGGCTGAACGGTCGATACAGAAGGTTCAGCGCAATTTTTATTATCTTCGCTGTCGGACATCTTTGGCAAGGAGTCCACAGTACTGGTTAGACAGTTCGTGACTGCTCGGTTTAGGAAAGTATCGGTGACCCCGACCCTACTTCCAGGCTTTTTTGATCCATGAACACGAGTTACCGGGAAGACAGATTGTAGATTGTAAGACTTTGAACTCTGCTGTACAGTGTCTGGCTTTAATAATTGCTGTTTTTGAGAGGACACTGGTTTCATCAGAGCAGGACTAGTGATCAGTGGGGACCACAACATTTGCTCCACATGATTGAAGATAGCGGGCAACGTGCCGCTTTGCTGTCGAGAGTTATTAAAACTGCGGTCACCATCATCAAGCAAGTTCTGGTCCAACACAAAAGATAAATCTGTAGCTACTGACTCATCTCTGTCATCAAGCAAGTTCTGGTCCAACACAAAAGATGGCTCTGTGGCCACTGACTCATGTATGTCATCAAGCAAGTTCTGGTCCAACACAAAAGATGAATCTGTGGCCACTGACTCATGTATGTCATCAAGAAAGTTTTGGTCCAACACAAAAGATGAATCTGTGGCCACTGACTCATGTATGTCATCAAGCATGTTCTGGTCCAACACAAAAGATGAATCTGTGGCCAATGACTCATGTATGTCATCAAGCAAGTTCTGGTCCAACACAAAAGGTGAATCTGTGGCCAATGACTCATCTCTGTCATCAAGCAAGTTCTGGTCCAACACAAAAGATGAATCTGTGGCCACTGATTCATGTATGTCATCAAGCAAGTTTTGGTCCAACACAAAAGATGAATCTGTGGCCACTGACTCATGTATGTCATCAAGCAAGTTCTGGTCCAACACAAAAGATGAATCTGTGGCCACTGACTCATCTCTGGATGTAGACACTAAGCTTTCTGTCGTCCCACGTGAACTGTTTCTATGTGGGTTGTCGTTTTGTGTGTTCTGTGTCTCGGTTTTCGTGGTAATTACAGAACATGCATGGTCAGCATTGGTGCCGCAGTAAAGAAAGCGCAAACCTTGAGAGGTGAAAGTAAAGGACTGACAAGCCATAGCACTGTCCCACTCCCCTTCCTGTGACTGCTGACTGCACTCTGGTCCGTCCCTCTCTTTGCCTGCTGACACGTTGAGGCCATCGTTGGCTGTGTCTGTGGAAAGGGCGACGTCGTAGGTTGCTAGTCTGGTCTGAGAAACACTGGCAGCGATGCGTAATGGCTGAACGGTCGATACAGGAGGTTCAGCGCAATTTTTATTATCTTCGCTGTCGGACATCTTTGGCAAGGAGTCCACAGTACTGGTCAGACAGTTCGTGACTGCTCGGTTCAGGAAAGTATCGCTGACCCCGACCCTACTGACAGGCTTTTTTGATCCATGAACACGAGCTACCGGGAAGACAGATTGTAGATTGTAAGACTTTGAACTCTGCTGTACAGTGTCAGCAACTTCCACAAAACTGGAGCTGGAGCTGCCCAGGAAGCCTGACCTTACGTGTGTTGGAATCACCATCTCAGCGGCAATCCTCCTGCTGAGGTTCAACTCATAACTCAGAGGCTCGGGGCTAATTCTGGACCTTTTCCTACGCACGGTGTGAATGCGCGGTTTGGCTACGACCGATTTACTGCTGGTGATCAAAGACTTCAGCTCCAGTGGGCCTCCTGCGCCGCTCTGCTGCGGCTTTCCTCTATCATCGTGGCAACCCCCGTCTGGTCCATTCGACCTGCTGTCCTTTTCTTTCACCATGGAACTGGGTGTAGCATCTTCTGAATCAGACAGAAAGCCAAAGCTATGATAACTTGATGAATCATTTGCTGAATTAACCAGGGAGCCAAGGCTGTGAGAACTTGGTGGACCATTTCCTGAATTAACCAGAGAGCCACGGCTATGAGAACTTAGTGGATCATTTCCTAAATTAACCAGAGAGTTAAGGCTATAAGAACTTAGTAGATCGTTTCCTGAATTAACCAGAGAGTTAAGGCTATAAGAACTTAGTGGATCATTTCCTAAATTAACCAGAGAGTTAAGGCTATAAGAACTTAGTAGATCATTTCATGAATTAACCAGAGAGTTAAGGCTATAAGAACTTAGTAGATCATTTCCTGAATTAACCAGAGTCAAGGCTATGAGAACTTGGTGGATCATTTTCTTAAGTAGCCAGAGAGCCAAGGCTAAGGGAACTGCACTTGGACTGAGTGTGAATATAAATAGAGTAGAGTATGTAGGAAAAACGTATTGCAGTGCAGAAGTTCGTTGGAACGCTTGCTCATCTCTGGACTATTTGGAGAGACAAAGTGATGAAATGATGCAAGCTATTAAAAAAGGATGTAGTGCAAGTCATTTAGTTAAAGAAAACTCAACTACTAAACAGTGGTCTTCAATCGTCTCACAGAAAGTCTACTGCAGTTGCATGGGTTATGAATGATAGTCTCAGGCATGCCCATCTCCCGTACGAGCTGAAAACCAAAGGATATATGGAATAGCGTTTCAGTAAGGCTTTATTTTAAAGGTGTAAATTTACGCTTTGGTAAGAAACACATCACTGACGTCCATCAATTAAGTTCCAACGATTACGTTCAGTTTTCGCTGAACACGGTGGCTGCAAATGTCAACATTCACAAAGTCACAAACACAGACAACAGTGGCTGCAAATGTCAATGCTCACAAAGTCACAAACACAGACAACAGTGACTGCAAATGTCAATGCTCACAAAGTCACAAACACAGACAACAGTGGCTGCAAATGTCAATGCTCACAAAGTCACAAACACAGACAACGGTGGCTGCAAATGTCAATGCTCACAAAGTCACAAACACAGACAACGGTGGGACGATGAAATCACGAAACTTAGCTTGATCCAGCTTTAAGTTTAATGGTGGGGCTGAAGTGTAAGAAACCTTGTGATCTCGTCTTGCAGTCTAGCTAGACTCCAGAAACACATTGGACAGTCCACGTCACACAGGCCACATGAGATAAAACCTGCACGTTTGCGGGCTGCAGACAATGTTCATCGTCTTCATGCTCTCACATTACACTTATTTATTTATTTATTTATTTATTTAGTTATTTATTTCGTTATTTATTTAGATATTTATTTATTTATTTATTTATTTATTTACTCATGTTTGTATAGCGCTTTCCGAACTCAAGAGCTGTTCAAGGCTCTGGCAATACAGGATCTAGTTCAAGGCTCTGGCAATACAGGATCTAGTTCAAGGCTTTAGCAATACAGGATCTAGTTCAAGGCTCTGGCAATACAGGATCTAGTTCAAGGCTCTAACAATACAGGATCTAGTTCAAGGCTCTGGCAATACAGGATCTAGTTCAAGGCTCTGGCAATACAGGATCTAGTTCAAGGCTCTAGCAATACAGGATCTATTTCAAGGCTCTAACAATACAGGATCTAGTTCAAGGCTCTAGCAATACAGGATCTAGTTCAAGGCTCTGGCAATACAGGATCTAGTTCAAGGCTCTAGCAATACAGGATCTATTTCAAGGCTCTAACAATACAGGATCTAGTTCAAGGCTCTGGCAATACAGGATTTAGTTCAAGGCTCTAACAATACAGGATCTAGTTCAAGGCTCTGGCAATACAGGATCTAGTTCAAGGTTCTAACAATACAGGATCTAGTTCAAGGCTCTAGCAATACAGGATTTAGTTCAAGGCTCTGGCAATACAGGATCTAGTTCAAGGCTCTGGCAATACAGGATCTAGTTCAAAGTTCTAACAATACAGGATCTAGTTCAAGGCTCTAGCAATACAAGATTTCGTTCAAGGCTCTGGCAATACAGGATTTAGTTCAAGGCTCTGGCAATACAGGATTTAGTTCAAGGCTCTGACAATACAGGATCTAGTTCAAGGCTCTGGCAATACAGGATCTAGTTCAAGGCTCTAGCAATACAGGATCTAGTTCAAGGCTCTAGCAATAAAGGATCTAATTCAAGGCTCTAACAATACAGGATTTAGTTCAAGGCTCTAGCAATACAGGATCTAGTTCAAGGCTCTGGCAATACAGGATCTATTTCAAGGCTCTAGCAATACAGGATCTAGTTCAAGGCTCTGGCAATACAGGATCTAGTTCAAGGCTCTGGCACTACAGGATCTAGTTCAAGGCTGTGGCAATACAGGATCTAGTTCAAGGCTCTAGCAATACAGGATCTAGTTCAAGGCTCTAGCAATACAGGATCTAGTTCAAGGCTCTGGCAATACAGGGTCTAGTTCAAGGCTCTGGCAATACAGGGTCTATTTAAAGCCGCCCGAAGCGCCCACTTGCAACCGTTGGGTGCGTATTGTGACACCCAGATGACGGAGCCAATCCGTGCTTTGTGAATTTGTGTAGCGGCACTCTCCCGTCTAGGACAATGAGCGTCAGGATCCTTAAAGTTCGTATGATGGAATGATGGCATGGGCTAGACCTCGTTGTATACTCTCATTCCATACACGACTGTCTGCTAACACTTTCCCTATATGTTTTACCTCGCGACTGTCTGCTAACACTTTCCCAATATGTTTTACCTCACGACTGTCTGCTAACACTTTCCCTATATGTTTTACCTCACGACTGTCTGCTAACACTTTCCCTATATGTTATACCTCACGACTGTCTGCTAACACTGTCCCTATATGATCTACCTCACGACTGTCTGCTAACACTTTCCCAATATGTTTTACCTCACGACTGTCTGCTAACACTTTCCCTATATGTTTTACCTCACGACTCTCTTCTAACACTTTCCCTATATGTTTTACCTCACCACTGTCTGCTAACACTTTCCCAATATGTTTTACCTCACGACTGTCTGCTAACACTTTCCCAATATGTTTTACCTCACGACTGTCTGCTAACACTTTCCCTATATGTTTTACCTCACGACTCTCTTCTAACACTTTCCCTATATGTTTTACCTCACCACTGTCTGCTAACACTTTCCCAATATGTTTTACCTCACGACTGTCTGCTAACACTTTCCCAATATGTTTTACCTCACGACTGTCTGCTAACACTTTCCCTATATGTTTTACCTCACGACTGCTAACACTTTTCCAATATATTCTACCTCACGACTTTCTGCTAACACTTTCCCATGTTTTACCTCACGACTGTCTGCTAGCACTTTCCCAATATTTTCTTACCTCACAATTGTCTTTATATACTTTTTCCATATTTACTTACATCACAATTGTCTGTTTATACTGTCCCCATATTTACTTACATTACAATTGTCTTTATATATTGTCCCCATATTTACTCACATCACAATTGTCTTTATATACTGTTCCCATTTTTACTTACATCACAATTGTCTTTATATATTGTCCCCATATTTACACACATCACAATTGTCTTTATATACTGTCCCCATATTTACTTTCATAACAATTGTCTTTATATATTGTCCCATATTTACTCACATTACAATTGTCTTTATATACTGTCCCCATATTTACTTTTATCACAATTGTTTTTATATACTGTCCCATATTTACACACATCACAATTGTCTTTATATACTTTCCCCATATTTACTTACATCACAATTGTCTTTATATACTTTTCCCATATTTACACACATCACAATTGTCTTTATATACTTTTCCCATATTTACTTACATCACAATTGTCTTTATATACTTTTCCCATATTTACTTACATCACAATTGTCTTTATATACTTTTCCCATATTTACTTACATCACAATTTTCTTAATATACTTTTTTTCATATTTAATCATCACAATTTTCTTTGTATACTGTCCCCATATTTACTCACATCACAATTGTTGTTAACCTTTTTAAACCTTAACCTTGTTTAGCCTCAATCTTAGTTCGGCTTGGTTACTTAGGCCTGCAAATATTGACAGGAGAACTACAAAATGTCAGGAGAAGTCACCCCTTGCATCCCCATATGTTTTCACTTTTGTAACAACCGAGCAGACATGTTTCTCATACAATAAGGAAAGCTATTATATTGTTCATATTCTTATAAGCAACATGTGCATATAGCCCGGGGCAGAGGGGGGAAATGTAGCAACAAAATACTATTAAATAATAGTTCACCTCTGTTAATCGACTCACCCAAACTTCACCAAAGCCAGCGTGAGGTATTGGACAGTCTTACACATATTCCAGGATTCCTACAGAAAAACGACACTATTCCAACACATATTCCAGGATTCCTACAGAAAAACGACACTATTCCAACACATATTCCAGGATTCCTACAGAAAAACGACACTATTCTTACACATATTCCAGGATTCCTACAGAAAAAACGACACTATTCCAACACATATTCCAGGATTCCAACAGAAAAACGACACTTTTCCTACACATCTTCCAGAATTCCAACCGAAAAACGACACTATATCTACACATATTCCAGGATTCCAACAACAAAAGACGACACTAACACACACCAAAACGTTGAGCCTTCACACAAGGAAGACAAAACAGTGGAGCAGAAGCTAGCTTACTCACCAACATGGCGCTTGAGTCTGTACACAGCCAACGGAAACTTTGCCACAGCACCAGGTTCAGTGCTGGCAGCCAGGGCCAAAGATTGTTCCATAAATAACACAGTCTTCACACAGTTGACATGACCAATTACCACGACCAATTACCACCTCCAAATTCCAGACAGAGGAAAAAGCCCTTCCAGAAGATTTCGGTTCATCATCCTTCCTTCATGGAATACGACTTGGCAGTAGTCAGTCCCAGCAAAAGGCGACGTCTAGCCTTGACGCTGTCCAACAAAATCTCCCACAAATCTATTTCTGTAATCAATAAACTATCCGCTCACCGACAGTGTTTAAATGAGGGAACCCCGTACTTGTAGTGACACAACTGCTTACACAATAGCCACATGTATAGATAATTGTTGCAACGACGACGACGACAGGTACATGCCACTTTCAGGCACTTCACTTAGCATGTTGATAACACGCGTCGTGACAAAAGTTTACATTGTTATCAATCACACAATACCATTGAATTCTACTCTGTGAATTTTATTTAAATATGTTGTGGCGACTTGGCATACAGGTGGTTGGGACAAAGTGCAATCAATGTTGTTGGCTCACATTTATGTAATGCTAACACGCTGGGCAATATTTACGCCGAAACTTTTTAATGTTTGTGCTGGAAGGCAAACTCTCCCAGACAATGGTCACAGGGAACTGACTGAACGGTCTCTGCTTGTTCTGGAAATGTGAAACAGTTTGTAAATCATGTTGACCACTCCAACCACTGTGGCGGCACTAGAACGTACTTAAGGCACTAGAACGTACTTAAGCCTGTGGAAAGGGGACAAATAAGTTGTCGAAATACGAAGTACGTCATCTAGGCACATCATGTGGAGTTTGTCAACAAGCACGCCTCTGGACTTGTTTGTTACGTCATCACACCAAAGTGCTTTCTTCAAGTTGAGGATCGGTAGACAGCTTGGGATCCATGGTGTCCTCCATGCTGCTCTGGAGACTGCCGGGGAAGACTATCAAACTGTCGTCAGTGGACGCACCACCGTTCAGCGGGGTTTGGGGCTGAGGAAAGGATGGCGGAGAACGTGGACGTGCTGTCAGTGCCAGTGCGTCATAGGTCCTGGTGTTTCTGTTCCGTCGTCTTTTACAGAGTTGCCAAATACGTTGGAGATCGTTGCAGAAGACACAGAACACGCCCACAACAAAGAACACGCTTAACACAACTAAGCCCATAACCCGCAATTCTTTCACGTTTTCAGCCGCAGACATTTGGTCGTAAGACATTTGGTCGCCAGAAATAATGTAAAATGACACATTCACAGACAAAAGAGTATTAAAATACTCGGCAGTGCAACATATGGAGAGAGATTCCTCGTGTTTTATATTATGCACTCTTAACTCTGCTCCAATTCAAGTTGTGTTTTCTCACTTAGCCGTTAGGGCACACAGCATCTTATAAATTTCACAGTTGCGTGTTGTGTTTATGTAGCTTTGTTTTTCTTATAGTGTTGGTAAATTATGCTTTTAGCCTGCAGTTGTTTTACAGCACTGCCTTGTCTAGGAACCCTAAATGAGGTTTTGACGAAGTGTCACAACAATCAGTGTGCTGGTCTCCCCTGAACTGCCGCTTCCGTGTTCAATCCATGCCCTTAGTAATAATAATAATAATAATAATAATAATAATAATAATAATAATAATAATAATAATAATAATAATAATAATAATAATAATAATAATAATATCTATTATCATTATTATTATTTATTGAGATCTATTATTATTATTATTATTATTATTATTATTATTATTATTATTATTATTATTATTATTATTATTATTATTATTATTATTATTATTATTATTATTAATATTATAGGCAGAAAAAAAATTGCAAAAGAGACCTTTTGATCGTCCATTCTTTCATGGAGTACGACATGGCAGAGGTAAGGCACGTGAATTAGATAAATTAATTAGTTTGAAATATGTTTGAATAGCTCGTTGTGTTGCCATTTCTTGGTAAATATAGAAGAATACATTGCGTCAGTTGTATGTTTTGACGTCTAGGATCAAGTAATGATTTTTTGTTCATGATTTGAAGAAGCTACTGTATGCACACGAGGAAGATGATATGTTAACTTTGATATATTTTTTTTACCTCTAAAGAGTTACGAACATTGCTTAGAGTAAGATACAATATGTAGGTTCTTAACGGTAATTAAGAAACTAGAATAAGTTAGTAAGAATCTATTTTACGAGGCAATTGAAAGTGTGAAGGTTATCAGTTTAGGGAGAGGAGTGTTTCAATGCCAATGACTCCATATAATAGTAAAATTGAATGAGCGTTGTCAATAATATAATGCTGCGGGACTTTAGTATTGTTTTACTCTGCCGTTATAGGGTTTTTATGTTAATTTAAGTTTGGATACATTAAGCCAGCTGACGGAGTATGCCTACACAATTTATTTGCGAATTAATGACCTCATCACCCTAGACTACGACACCAACGACTTCTTCTATATGGATCAGGGACTTCTATATATGTCAGGGACTGCACCGTCGACTCTTCATCGTCATATTCCTTCACCCAGAGACATCAATGTAATCCTTGATTGTATGTTGAGCCCATACGAATGCGTTTGTTAAATATATAATTGAAATGCGACTAACAATATTTAAGTAAACAAATATTATAACCAAAAGAAACAAATATTTAATTGTGTTATTATGTTATAACTTTTTGTATTCTATCATTCTAAGTATTAACGAACCCCGGTTGGTTACAGCAGAATTCAGTCCTAACATAAAACAACATCTTCGAACGTCGCTGATTAGCTCTGTCTCCTCCAAACCTTCTTTGTTGTTGAAGTTGAAGAAGAAGTTATGGTTGAACATGAAGTGAAGTGAAGTGAGGTAATGGCTACAGGAAAACAGTCCTGTTTGGACCTGATCTGCCTTTTTATAGTAGGAAAAGGACGAGAACGTTTGTGTTGCCCACTATTAAAAACCAACAACATTGACATTCCCTTAGAGACCACACGTCTAGACACTTCCAGTGACCATGTCAACAGCGGGTGTCCTTTGACTGCCAGATCCCCAAGTAAGTTGCCAAAATACGTCATGCAGACATATCATGTGGAGTTTGTTAACATGAACGTCTCTGGATTTGTTTTGTTCTGCCATCACACCAAAGTGCTTTCTTTCATGACGTCACCAATAGCGCTGTGGGAGCTGCAGGGAAAGACTGTCAAGTTGTCTTCAGTGGACGCACCACCGTCCAGCGTCGTGTGGGTGTGATGGAGGGAATGCGAGGTTTGGGGCTGAAGGAGGGATGGCGTTGAGCGTGGGCGTGATTTCCGTGCCAGTGTGTCGCAGGTCCTGTTGTTTCTGTTAGGTCGTCTTTCACGGCAGTAACGTTTGAGATGATTGCAGCAGACAACGACAAAGATGATAGCGAATGGGACACCTACCACCACCAAACCCAAAATATAGGATTTATCAGCCGCAGACATTTGGTCGTCATGCAGTGACCCATTGACAGAAAACGGAGTAGGCATGCAAGTGCAAAACATTGAGACTGATTCCTCGTGTTATATATTGCACTCTCAACTTCAGTCACATTCAAATTGTAGTTAGCTATTGTTTTCATGATGGAACACAGCCATAGCAAATTATTCACTTGACGTGCAGTTGTTCTACGACACTTTTGTTACGGAGCACAAAGTATTTGGGTACTGGACACCGCGTCACAACTAACAGTATTCTGCTTCAGTGTACTGGTCTCGTCTTCCCTGTTATACCCGTGTTTCGTCAATGCCTTTCATCATAATGATTTTTTTAAAAAATAACAATAACAATACTACTACTACTACTACTACTACTACTACTACTACTACTACTACTACTACTACTACTACTACTACTACCACCACTACTACTACTACTACCACTACTATTAATCTTACTTCTACTGCTACTACTACTAGTAGTACTACTACTCCTACTAAACAGAAACAACTTGTATTGTTGTTGTTGTTGGTAGTAGTAGTAGTAGTAGTAGTAGTAGTAGTAGTAGTAGTAGTAGTAGTAGTAGTAGTAGTAGTAATATATGACAGTTTACACTTCATTTTCCATTTTTATCAGGGAATTCTGTTGCCGCCTTCCCTATGGAAAGTTGGTTTAGTTACAGCCTGTGGCTCGCTCACACCCAAATATCTAATATTAGTTGTGTTTTTGAAATGGATGTTGGGTGAGTAAACCTGAGTACCCGGAGGAAACCCCCGAGACGTTGCCCGTGTGGAAAGTAAATAATATTGGGAGAAACATAACGCCCAGAGGCAAGATCAGTCCCACACCTGTCCGCGCCCTGATTACAACTACTACCACTATTACTGCTGCTATTACTATTATTATTATTATTATTATTATTATTATTATTATTATTATTATTATTATTATTATTATTATTATTATTATTATTATTACAACTACTACTACACTTTACAAGGTTTCACACACTATAGGAATTGGAGAGCGGTTTCTCACACATATACATACGAAAGCAAACAGACGCACATGAACTGAATGTTTGGAAAAAATTATACCAAACAAATATACAAATACATATATAATATATGTGTTAATGATTTTAAAAATATGCACATGGTGGGGATTACAGTGTCACGAAGTGAGTTGGCAAATATTTTCATTTGTGTATACATCACGAGTTTTTAGAGCTAGAACGCAAGCGAGGTCTACTGATGTGGCGTATGTATTCGCTTTGCGTGGGTACTATATTTCCTAGTTCATTAATATTTTGGTGATGAGACTCTGCTAGATAAAGACTGTTTGGCGAACAAAAGGCTGTTTTCGTATACATCAGAGAGTGTGATTGGATGGATGAAATAGGGCTAGGATAGAGTATTAGTGGAATGAAAGATAGATTGTGAAAAAAGAATGAATGCTATGGCGTGTCACTTAGAAATATTGTTACCTTGTAGGCTACTTCTATTTTTCACTGTGATGGTTCTGGATTCTGTTCATGACAGACACGGTAATTTGAATATTTATATTTCATGATTTACTTGATGGAAATATTATATTAAAACTAATGAACAAATTTGTACAAATGTCAAAGTAGCGCATGTAGAGTTTTATGAGTCATCACAACGGCGTTTCTTCACGGTTGTGTGTGCGTATGTGTGTGTGGGTGTGTGTGGGTGTGTGTGTGTGTGCGTGTGAGTGTGTGTGTACTTGTTTACACAGTGTTCTCTGGACAAACCAGTGAACATCTACATAACTTCTTTTGACAGACCTACTTGTTTTGACGTCAGAACAATGATCCGTTAGGGTAAGGGTTACGGCTGGGTTAGGGTTAGGGTTAGGGTTAGTGTTCGAACACTTAAAAGTACTTAAAAAGGAGGACGAAATATGACCCATTGTCAGCACACAACGTATGTGGCGTTTCAGGAAAGTCATGATAATACTTTGTACCTTCGGCTGAGCGTATGGCTAGGTAGAAACGCATTTATTCTGACATACACTTGAACCTCTACGTACTTTTTTTAAAGGACCCCGTTAATTTGACGTCAAAACAGTGTTCCGTTAGGGTTAGGGCTGTGTTAGGCTTAGGGTTAGGTTAAGGGTTAGGGTTTGGGTTAGGGTTAGGGTTAGAATTAGGGATTGGGTTAGGGTTAGCTTCAAAAAATGGACAAATTTGTAAAAATGTCAAAGTAACGTATGCAGAGTTTCATGAAAGTCATCACAACGGCGTTTCTACACGGTTGTGTGTGAGGGGGGGAGGTGAAGGGGGCTGTTTATCAACATCGGGGCATTTTTTAATAGGCAATGTAACTGTTTTCATTTGGGTGAATAATCTGTATTCTGAGTGAAGGTGCTGAGTGTTGATAGTGGACTTTCACATTCCTTGTTATATCAGCTTTTTGTCCTTGTGTGAATGCACTCTTACATGCGATATTATTTCAAAATCTCTAACAGAGTGAGCTAATTTTCGTTTTGCCGCCATGTTATTAACCTTTACGAATCGATCGGGCCGATCTATCGGACCCTACCTGTTTGTGCCAAAAGGTCAAAGGGATCGTTACAAGATACAGGATAATTTATTGTCTTTAATTTTACACAAGGAAATTTAACATGTGGGCATCGGCCCTGAACCAGAATCGTCTCGGATTCGCTCTCAAAGACCGAAATCAGTTAATCAGACGATTTTTTTTATCTAAAAACGAACTTCCCGTTTGGCAAATGATCGTTATTGGGGATCGTTTTGATAGGTTCCGAACTATTTTCCAATGGGTGTATTGTGACAGTGTGAAAGATGCACGACCACCAATCATCCCCTATAGCAGTGAAATCTTGTCTGCTGTAATAATTTTCTTCCCCCTGAGGTCCAGGCATAAAATTACACAAATTAAAAAATAAACATATGGATATTTGTGTTGAAATGGAGTCTGTATAATGGAAAAATAAACTTTTTGTGTGAAAACAATTGCCAAAGTGAGAATTTGGCACTGCCCCCCATTGCGGACATTGGGCTTTGGTTAAAATTTTACATGTTCCCCATGGGGGACATTGGGCTTTGGCAAGAGTGAATTTTTAGTACAATGTCTAATCATTTCACACACAAAAAACAATCAAATTTTGTTTGTTTTGTTTATTTGGAAACATAAAACAGAATCTTTAGAAATATGTTTGTACAAGTTAGCTAAACTGTGAGGAAACACTGACGAAAGTTGACAAGCCTGTGCTAATCCACATGATGGCATATCTATCCTATCATATCCCGTAACTCGGAGGTCGTAGGGGCATTACAGATGATCGTTTAACCAGCGTACTCCATCTTTCTCTGTCCTCAGTAACCCTTATTGCTTCGCTCAGTGTCAAACCAGTCCATTCTCGAATGTATTCCTTCCACCTCTTTTTCTGCCTCCCTCTTCTTCTACCTCTTTGCACTGTGCCTTGCAGGATGGTCTTTGCAAAGCAGGATGATCTGGTGACGTGGCCATACCATATATCCAGGGGAAACTGTACCGTTGAGGACGTAATCGTTGTGTGCTGGAGGCAGACATGTTGGAGACCCTTATAAACACAAATAGAACAGCATACGTAAATGACAAAGAGTAAGAAACACACAATAGAATAGTACAAATAAATAGCCAAGTCCTATTGCATCTTAATACCAAAAATAACCACAACTGAAGTAAGTTTAGCAGAATTTTTTTAACAGATACACATAAAAGGTGCATCCAAGTCTATCTCACTCAACTGTTCTTGGGTTTAGAGTTAGGGTTATGTCACAATATCATCTCAAAAGCCATACTCAAAACATACTCGCACGCACTGACACAGCCATATAACTCGAAGGTCGTAGGGGCACTCCAGATGATCGTTTAACCAGTGTACTCCATCCTTCTCTGTCCTCAGCAACCCTCATGGCTTCGCTCAGTGTCAAGCCAGTCCATTCTCGAATGTTGTCCTCCCTCCTCTTTTTCTCACCCTCTTTTTCTGCCTCCTTGCACCATGCCTTGCAGGATGGTCTTTGCAAGGCCATACCATCCGAGTTTCCGTTTCTTCACCACTGTGAGCATGTCATCGTGTTGTCCAATGGCTTGTGTGATGGTCTGTTGGATTTCGTTGTTGGTGATTTGCTGAGTATAGGAAATGCCCAGAAGTCTTCTGTAGCACCTCATCTCCATGCTTTGTACTCTTCGTTGTAGATCTGCTGTGGGGGTCCATGTTTCTTGGGGTCCACACACATTATAAACATAAATAAACACATTACACTGTAAACAGTAATTGAATCAGCACACACATACTCATAGTCATAGCTCTCGGAGTCTTTCAAACACAAACGAACGAACAATGAGGTTTAACGTCTACACCCACCATTGGCGATATGGCAGACGGGGATAACCATCCCGGGGAACAAGTGGTAGGGACCTGAATCAACACTGAACCACCACAGCAATCATACTGCTGAAATGGACAGTGAAAATTACCACATTTTATATCGCCCACCACGGGATTCAAACCTGGGTCATCGGTGTGCCAGGCGAACGCTCTACCATTTGAGCTACGGCGGTGGAACACTCTCACACACATATTCAGACATAAATATGTATAAATAGATAGCCCATACACACTACACACACTAAGTTGAATGGTCAAATGGTTGGTCTGCTCTGGTTACCTACAGTCCCGTTAGCCCCTCTGGGGTCATCAGACGTTACCCCTTCTGTCCCGTTAGCCCCCATGGGACCTTCAGTTTTGAAAAGAATTGTATAAAGAATCCAACATAACACTGTCAAGAAGTTTGTTTTCTTTCAACAAATTAACATCCTATTGACATGTTTACGATGATAAAAAGTTTGAAACTTACCTTTATTTAGATCTGGAGAAGTCCAAACGTTGCTCAGTCGTTCACTTCAAGTGAAACACGTGGCAACTGCCATTTGCCATAACGGGTTCTCTTTTTAGTTAGTTACCAGTTGCTTCCCTTGCTTTAGTTTTGTTCCACAAAAGGGCTACTGGGCTTTACTGGTTATAAAACCTCTAAAATGCATTCCTTTAGTTTGAAGATGGGGGTCTCTTTCTACCGGTTTCAGAGGGTGCAATGGGCCTACCAGGGCTAATAATATGGAAGTGAATGCTTCTGTTAGCCTTTTTAAAGCAGACAGTGATAATGATGTGGGTTGTGAGCCATACATTTCCTTCCTTCTAAACATTGGAGTAAAACGATGGAAATAACCTTGTATATTTTTACAAAATACACATTCATTTACTTTATTCTGAAATATTTTCTTGACAATTCAGTCTATTTACTTTCAGCAAATGTAAACAGTTTTTATTTGTGAAAAGTTCCAGGGTGCCAAGAACGAAAAGAAAACGTCAGGCCTGTCACTTTCTGCCAAATCTTAAAAGGACATCTTTTTTCTTTCTTTTTTTTACTTTGCAAAAGTATATTTCCAAAGGGTGAAAAAGAGTCTTTTTACAGACACATGAATGATGTCAAAATGTGATGCAGATTTTAAGTCAATTCGAGTGTTTACGTCATTTGAAACATTTTTATCCTTTGAAATATTTTCGTCCTTTAATGTTGTTTATATCCTGAAAATTTGGTGTTTGGAATAAGAAAATACATTTGGTGTAAGAGAAGATACATTGTAGCCGTGTTCTTATATCGAGACAGTTCTAAGTAATAAATAAGAACAACTCTGGCAGGGATTTATTTTTCCTCATTCGGTAAAAGCGTTGTTCGCTGAAAGCGTGTTGGTTATAAGCGTGTTTGGCTGTACATATCTCACACACAAAACACGTTATAATACCACATGATTCGGTTACTTCCCTTGACTTGATGGTGGAGACAGTGCATGGACGAACAGATGTGAAAGTGTCATTGTAGTATTTAATTCTTTTATGATGGTGTAATTATAGTATTCAATGTTTGTGGATGTGTAATTGTAGTATTCAAATCTTTTATTATTGGTGTAATTGTAGTATTCAATGTTTGTAATGGTGTAATTTGTTTTCTTTTGTGCTTCTTCTGTTCTTTGTTTCTCTTTTCTTTGTTCTTTGTTTCTCTGTCCTTTGTTTCTCTGTCCTTTGTTTCTCTGTGCTTTGTTTCTCTGTCCTTTGTTTCTCTGTTCTTTGTTTCTCTGTTCTTTGTTTCTCTGTCCTTTGTTTCTCTGTCCTTTGTTTCTCTGTTCTTTGTTTCTCTGTTCTTTGTTTCTCTGTTCTTTGTTCTTTGTTTCTCTGTCCTTTGTTTCTCTGTCCTTTGTTTCTCTGTGCTTTGTTTCTATGTCCTTTGTTTCTCTGTGCTTTGTTTCTCTGTCCTTTGTTTCTCTGTCCTTGTTTCTCTGTTCTTTGTTCCTCTGTTCTTTGTTTCTCTGTTCTTTGTTTCTATGTCCTTTGTTTCTCTGTCCTTTGTTTCTCTGTTCTTTGTTTCTCTGTCGTTTGTTCCTCTGTTCTTTGTTTCTCTGTTCTTTGTTTCTCTGTTCTATTTGTTCCGTTTCTTTATATGTAGTGTTATGTTTGCTTCGACTTTGTTTATTTGTTCTTGTATCTTTCTTTCTATTAAAATATGTATTTCTACTATGAGTGAGAGGGAGAGAGAGACAGAGAAAAATTGTATAGTACGCAATTCACATACATGTAATGTTTTTTTTGGGGGGGGCTGTGCTGAACATATACGCAGCTGATAAACGGTGATCAAACAGTTCACACAAAAATGCATAATTACACATGCTATGTGCATTTTCAACATCTAACACGATTTCATACATTTATGGATCACTCATTTCATCATCTATTTTGTCGCAGAAAGCATCACCATGCTGCAACTAATGAGCAAAAGTAGTTTTGCACCCATTGTCGGCACCTTAAAGTGAGAAAGTCATTAACATTAGTTACTCCATTGTCATAGGGACATATCAAATATATTTTTACTAACCTCTAACTGAAAATGAACTTGTAGCAAGGACGACCACCTCCGCATATCCTGTCTCTTATCCTATCTTATTTCGTAAATCGACAGTCGTTGAGGCACCACTGATGATCGTTTAATAATAATAATAATAATAATAACGGATTTTTATATAGCGGATACTCCAGCCTATGACCAGACTCACCACGCTTTACATAGTCATTACATATAAGTACATGCATTCGATAAGACATCGCTTTAGCTACAATACACCAAAACACAGAACAGTAAGGGTACAAATTATTTACACTTATGTACACAAATTACAATTTACAACTATGTACACAAATGACAGAAAAGACAAATAGAATAGCAAAACATATTCACCACTATTTACAACTATGTACACAAATGACAGAAAAGACAAATAGAGTAGCCAGAGTTTAACCAGTGTACCCAATCTTCTTCTGTTCTCAGCAACCCGTATGGCTTCGCTCAGTGTCAAGCCAGTCCATTATCGAGTGTTATCCTCCCAAATCTTTTAATGTCTTTTATAATGTTAGGGCTTATGTTTGTACACTCTCATTGTTGCACACAGAGCTGCATGGCAGACTACAAACACATGATATAGATGTTGTTGGTGTTGTAGATATTTCTATCAGATTATTCTGAGGTTTAAAATTTGCTCAATGGTACTTCGCCCTGCCTTGGATTCTGCTTGTTCTTCAGCTATGATTTGTTCAGCTTGGGGTTTCAACCTGTTAAGTATTATTTTCAGGATGACTTTGCTGGGATGGCTGATGACTGATGATGGTGCGGTAGTTTTGACATTTCTGATGGTTAACCTTTTGGGAAGAGTGTATACAAATGACATGGTCTATGGTGTAGGTCACTCCCCACTGTGCCAGATCTTGTTACAGACAATGGTAAGAACGTCAATCATCGCTTCTTCCCCTGCTTGAATTATGTGGGTATGTTGTCCACTCCCGCTGACTTCCCCTTCTTTAGCGATTGCACTCCTGCCTCAACTTCTTCTCTGAGAATTGGGAGGATTTCTTCTTCTTCTCTGTTCTTGGAACATGCTAGAACTGATAAGCCTGCGTTTGGTGTGTGGTTGCAAAGGTCAGAGCAGTACTCTGTCCATCTATCCAAGACTTCTTGTTCTTCTGTAAGGCACAAGACAGACTTGTTCGGATCGCGGAGACACTTGTCAGCCTTTTCACTGTCAAGTAGGTCTTCTTCCTGTTGCTTTTGTTCAGATTGTTCTATATGTTTTGGCATAGGTCTTGCCTTTTCGGATGTCATTGTTGATTTCTCGGTAGGCATCAGCTTCCTGTGAGTTTTTATTTTTGCTTCCTTTTCAACTCTCTTCGTTTATCACACAGGTCCAAAAGTTCAGGTGTGATCCACGGTTTCTTCTTTGGGCAGTGCTTGCCAAAGATTTCAGTGGCGGCATCTGTAACCGCTGAATTGAAGGTGGTGGTCATGGTGCAGATATCTACTTCACCAGCTCCCAAAACGAGCAGTGGTACAATTTTCCTCCAATTGTGGCTTGGAATTTTTATGCCACCTTTGGGTCTTGCAGATTGTCCAGGACGAACTTCATTCTGGTGCACTTTGCTTTGTTTTTCTCTCTTCAAGTGGAGCCGGAAAGACATCATCACGAGATCGTGGTCACTTCCGATATCTGCTCCTGGAAAAGTGCGTGTCTTCCTAAATGTTGATGCTTGATCTGAGGCGTTTTTTGACTGTGATGTAGTCAACCTGGTTGTGATGCTCCCCGCTGGGACTGTGCCAGGTCCATCGTCTGCATTTTTTCTGGGGACCAACCGTGTTTGCCAGTATCAGATTGTTGTATCTGGCAAACTCCAAGAGTGTCATTTGTCTTGTTGTTGCAGTGGGGTCCACATGTGTCTCCCCAGATGTTGTGCGCATTTTGGTCAATCTTAGCATTCCAGTCACCTTGCACTATGACTATGTCCTTCTTCAGCACTTGGTCAAGGACAGCCTGCAGATGTTCCTATAAACCCTCGACTTTGCAATCATCATATTCTGATTTTGGGGCGTACGCCTGAATGATGATGATGTTGAAAGAAGCTGCTCTCAGACGGATGGTAATTATTCTACAGGAGACTGGGCGGCAACCAATGACAGTGGCCAGAATTTCTTTGTGGAACACGAATCCAACGCCGTGTTCGTGACTGTCATCTCTCCCGGTTAAATAAAGTTAGTGGCCTTTGTCGGTCGTTGTTTCACCTAGGCCTTTTCAGCGCATACCTAAAATGTTCCATCAATTGTGGTCCATATCGTGGGCAAATTCTTCTCATTTTTTCTCCGCAGTTAGGGTTTTGATATTTTAGGTGCCTATGATGATGTGTCTCTCATACGGATCTTGCTAATGTGTCCATGAATAATCCACATATCACCTCCATCCACCATGCGACAACCGATTCGGTATGAAGTGAGTGGTTCTTTTCATCCTACGGTGTGTTTTGGGCAAGAAAGACCAATCTTCTCCAATCTGTTGTCCACAGCTGAAATCCACGAGTTCAGTGTGGCTCGCCTTGGCCCCCGAGCAAGTGGTCATTGAACCTATAGTAACTTGAGGTTCCTCCGTCCTGCCCGGTGACTTTTGTTTAGAAGACTTTCGCCCAGTGATTCCATGCTGACATCACCCCTGTTAGTCGCCTCTTACGACACGCCGGGAAACGTTGGGTCTATTCTATTCGGTGCCCGAACCCACAGGGCAACGGGAAACGTTTGGTCTATTCAATGCAGTGCCCGAACCCACAGGACACCAACAATTACATGCATAATAACTGATTACGTGAACTTACACTACTACGATGTTGCATGCAACAGTTACATTATATCCTACACTCAGTCTAACTCAGCGTTGTGATTGTAGAGCCAACTGGTGTACAATGCACGCTAGCTACCACCCAAGACTTATCTTTGCTACTACTAGTTCTAGCGTCAACAATACATCGTCAAAAAAAAAACATTTACCTATTTGTTTTCATGTGGGAAGCTGAAGAATGCGATCACCTTCACTACTACATCCATGTTGTTTATCACTAAATCGCTAAGGACCTACACTCTGTTTCGGGAATCGCCCTTATGCCTGAACTTGTCCCTCTTATAAGATAAAAGTTTGACCGACACCATTGCAACATTAGACACCCCTTCTCCGTGGGGTACCGGATGTTTCTGTATAAATAGTATCTCCACTTTGTAGCAATTTAGTGCTTTAAATTACCCTCTCTCTCTCTCTCTCTCTCTCTCTTTCTCTCTCTCTCTCTCTCTCTCTCTCTCTCTCTCTCTCTCTCTCTCTCTCTCTCTCTCTCTCTCTCTCTCGTCCTATGGCAAAACTCATTTAAAATCAACCCCCTTTGCAATAACATGACCAGAATCCAGTTTGACCAGTAACTCTGACATCAAAGACTCAGTTTAAAGACACGATAGATATAATGAATACAAACTCACAATTCGGCAACTAACCGTCGACTACGTACAACAAACTTATATAACGAAGGGGACATGATTTTTACCTGGACTTGCGCGTATTCAAACTGGGAACTAACCGCTGCCTTTTCGAGGCAAGAGGTATACGTAGTTGCGCCCCTTAGACGTTTTCTGCTTTCGCTTCATGTCCATAGCAGTTTTACTTTGTGTTGTCTTAATGCAACAGAGCGAGAGAGAGAGGCAGGCAGACAGACAGACAGAGATAGAGACACAGAGAGAGAGAGAGAGAGAGAGAGAGAGAGAGAGAGAGAGAGAGAGAGAGAGAGAGAGAGAGAGAGAGAGAGAGAGAGAGAGAGAGAGAGAAGGAGATGGATGGAGGTAACAGCACAAACTTAAACAATCTACACCGCGCTAGCGCTTTCTTTGTGTAAACGGTTTTACAACAGTGCATATTCATCTATTCAGTTTGTGATTAAGGTTTAGATTAGATAGCTTAGTGTAGTTTAGATAGTTTAGTGTAGTTGTATAGTTTAGTGTAGTTGTATAGTTTAGTGCAGTTTAGATAGTTTAGTGTGGTCTAGTTTAAATAATTAGATAGTTTTTTGAATTAGTTGAGTTTTTTGGCCATAACAATTACCTCTTCTGTAGTATGAGTTCCATCCACCCAACACAAAAATATGTAACCTATAGGTGAGGCTTGCCTTATTGATCAACCCAAGATAAAAAAATATGCAATCTACAGGTGAGGCTTGCCTTATCGATGTACCTGATAAAAAAAAAATTAGTAGCATACACAGGGCTCGAAATTAGCGGGGGCCCGGGGCCAAAAACCCGCAAAGTTGATTTCGGGCTCGGAAAGTTGAAAAACGAAGGGGCCGCTTGGCCCGCAAAATAATTCGTCTGCTACAGCTAGCTGTACTCGGCAGTTTCGTATTTGGGCCAAGGGAAGCAACCCACACCGGTGCCCTAAATTTGGACAGAAAAAAAAACAGAGAAAAGAAGCGAAAACCCTTTAATTTTGCACTCAAAAGTTTAAAATACACTTCACGATCTTTTTAATATAATGAACAAAAGGCTATGGCACAACATAAGCGCAAAATGTCCATCTTTGCAAGTACGAAAGTATGGCTACATATCGTCGCCATACAGTTGCTAAAACAATCGGCGATTGGGTTTTTCCAATTTTTGGGAAGCGAAAGACGCCAGAAGAAAACGTCGGCAAAAGGAAAGAACAAGAAAAAGACAGAAAAAAGAAGTATGAAGAGGAAAAAAGATCAAGGAACTACAATGAAGGGTGGAAAAAAAATTTCCATGGCATGGCCTTGAAGTGAACGAGGAAGACTACTGTTAAATTTAGTTCCCTTTCATGGTTTTGTTTTGAACTTTTGTGCATTGGGGTCAGATTTTTTGTTAGGTTACTCATATTAAAAATTCAATGATGTGTATTGTGCAATACTCAGTCACAAAACTGAAAAGTATTATACAAGAGACTCACTTGATTTTTTTAATATGTTATGTTATGTTATGTCGTTCCAGGACTTTGTGGAGCCTTGTCCTTTGTCCGGTTCTTGTAGCGGTCACTTGTTGTTCAATCACGTGACTTATTTTATGGGCTTTTGGCCTAAGTGGGTGGCATACTTTAGTTTTAAACTTATAATCACTAAATACTTTATCAATCTGATTTTTAAAACTGTTCAATGATGAGGCGTCTGCAATGTCGCTGTGGAGCATGTTCCATGTGTCTATCACTCTGTTCGTAAAGAAATGGCGTCGCATATCTGTTCTGCTATACTGCTTTTTAAGTTTCAGCTTATGACCTCCAGTGCGAACGTCCAGGTTGTATTTGAAAGGAGACTCACTGTTATACATTCCATGTGTAAATTTGTATACCTCGATGAGGTCGCCCCTTAGACGTCTGTAGCTCATGCTGGGCAGATCTAGCGCTTCTAGTCTTTGCTCATACTCTAGGTCCCTGACACTAGGAACGCATTTAGTGGCTCTACGCAAGACGTTCTCGATTATTTTTTTGTCCTTCTCATAGCGCGGGCCCCACACACAGTTCCCGAACTCCAGATGAGGTCTAACTAGCGCTATGAAGAGCAGCCTCATAGACTCCTCGTCTAGGTATTCGTATGATCGACGTATTAGTCCCAGCAGCCTGTTTGCTTTGTTGACTTGTGTTTCAGCGTGTTTAGAGAATTTTAATTCGTGATCTATCTTAATGCCTAAGTCCCTCTCCATATGAGAGTGTCCCAACTGAACCGTATTAGTGCTATTATGTGTTCTCATGTTGTAGGCTCTATTTTCGTTGCTACTTCCTAGATGGAGCACGTTGCATTTACAAGCATTGAACCTCAGCTGCCATTTATCCGCCCAGTTGACCAAACTATCCAAATCCTTCTGAAGCAATTCATGTTCTTTGGCTGGGCCATAGACCTTGGTGTCATCTGCGTACATGCTGCACACACTCTTTACAACCTGTGGGAGATCGTTGATGAATATGACGAAGAGGACTGGACCCAGAACGCTCCCTTGAGGGACCCTGCTGGCCACTTCCGCCCAGGCAGAACTGCTCCCATTAACTTAAATTTGTTTAATGGCCATATCAGGCTTACTAATCACTGGAATATGTGTGTCACTGAATGTGTGTGTGTGGTTTTTTTTCCCCTTTTTTTGTTGGTAATGTTTGAAAGTGAAAGAAAAGGCAAATAAAAATGACATCACTCAGCACAATTGGAAATTCAATTGTTTTTATTTTAGATTATCAGACAAATTGTACTTTCTACTTATATTGTCAATAATTCTTTTGTTTGTTTTGTTTGCATTATTTTTCAAGTTGGGCCCCGAAAGTTGCTTGTGGGCCCTCAAATTTTTCAATCCAGGGGCCCGGTGGCGAACTTGTTTTTTCCAACCTAGTTCCAGTCACTTTCCCGAAAAAGGCAATTACCGAAGTCGAACGAAGCTCTCCGAGTCGAGCGGAGCTATCCGATGTTTTACGAACGAATGCTGGCAGGACTACGTGAAACCACAGGCTGGGAATTCTCGTCTTTCGTAGGCCTCAATTACATACTATACTACGTGCGTATTTAGGAGTTTACAAAGACAAAAGAAAAGTCTTCAGAGCCTGTGGTGAAACATCCGTGCGTAAAAATAGCCGCTGCTATATCTAATTCTATTTCGATCTGCACAGCTTCAAGCTCAAGTCGAGATTTGCATTTTGAAGCAGTTATTATTATTATTATTATTATTATTATTATTATTATTATTATTATTATTATTATTATTATTATTATTATTATTATTATTATTATTTTATGATGAATAATATACTGACACAATTAGTAATAAGGAGTAAAGTAATACATAACACATAAGCACATATACAACGATTTCACATCTATATCAACAATAAAACCATGACAAAACTTCAAAGCGCTATGGATACGTTGATGTCACTTCAGCACAACAAGGCAAAGCAAGTTTATAATGGTCTCAAAAAACAGTGACATTTTTATTGCAAGCACCAAAGCAATTATTTATTTAACTAATATTATTCTTTGTAACTGATACAGTACATTTGTTATATGTATTTCAATGATATGTATTTTAATGAGAAACACGTATTTAAAAAAATGTTGCGTGGTGGGCGGAAATTTCAATAAATCATCTGAAAACTTTGGTAAATCTAAAAGAAAAAATAACCAGTAACACTATCTGAATATTTCGGGTTACACCCAACTTCAGCAAAAACAAACAAAACGTCACTGACCATATTTACACCATTGAGCACGCACAGCAGCACACTATTCTTTTTTTTTCTTTTTTTAAAGTAGAAATAATAATAATAATAATAATAATAATAATAATCATAATCATAATAATAATAATAATAATAATAATAATAATAATAATAATAATAATAATAATAATAATAATAATAATAATAATAAAAAGAAACAAACAAACAATAATAATAATAATAATAATAATAATAATAATAATAATAATAATAATAATAATAATAATAATAATAATAACACACAAACAAAACAAATAAATTAATTAAAGATTTAACTAAATAACTTTATTATTATTACTACTACTACTACTACTACTACTACTACTACTACTACTACTACTACTTGCGAAGTTGTGGTCTCGATTTTGTGGTCCTGATTCGGCTCTTTGCAGTCCGCTGGACTCTGTAAGCAATGAATAACTAATAAGCTTTTAATTTAACTCTGATCTCGAGTTGTCTTGATTTTGTGGTTCTGATTCGGCTCTTTGCAGTCCGCAGGACCCTGTAAGCAATGAATAACTAACTATTAATTTAACTCTGATCTCGAGTTATTTAAAAAAAAATTCGCTTAGCCTACTCGTCCTTCTCCGAAAATTTCAAGATTCGAATATTATAAAGTATAGGCCTAAATATTATTAATTAGAATAGATATAGTTTATACATTTATTTACGTATAAAACAAACAATACAGGTCTAATAATTATATTAAGCTAGTGAGCTTCTTCGCTGCGCGGAGACTGACTTATAATATAATAATGTAGATTAAGCCTATGTATACTGTATAACAGTGTCTACTTGGTTTTAGGCAGGAAATGGGCAATGCTATTATTAGCCTTTACTACTGAGAACTAACAATGCAAATCAAGGAACGCAACTATTAAATATGGTCGATAATAATTGTGCTCATATTATGCTCATATTAACAAAGTATACCATTGCGAAATGCTAAATCTGTGTAAATCGAACAGAATTAGAAGCAACAGCGATCATTTTTAATGTCAGCTAGTCGTAGTCATGCAAGCATCATTTCGTAACACATCGGAGAGCTTCGTTCGACTTCGGTGATTGCTTTTTTGGGCGAATGACTGGAACTAGGTTGGAAAAAAACAAGTTTGCGGCCCGGTGGCCCCCAAAGAAAACAATTAATTTCTAGCCCTGATACAGATGAGGCTTGCCTTATCAAAGCACCTGATATAAAAAGTATGTAACCTATAGGTGAGGCTTGCCTTATCGATGAACCTGATAAAAAAATATGTAACCTACAGGTGAGGCTTGCCTTATCGATGCACCTGATAAAAGATATGTAACCTATAGGTGAGGCTTGCCTTATGGATGAATCTGATAACAAATATGTGACCTATAGGTGAGGCTTGCCTTATCCATGAACCTGATAAAAAAATATGTAACCTACAGGTGAGGCTTGCCTCATCGATGCACCTGATAAAAGATATGTAACCTATAGTACTAGGTGAGGCTTGCCTTATGGATGAATCTGATAAAAAAATATGTAACCTATAGGTGAGGCTTGCCTTATCGATGCACCTGATAAAAATATGTAACCTATAGGTGAGGCTTGCCTTATCGATTCACCTGATAAAAATATGTAACCTATAGGTGAGGCTTGCCTTATCAATGCACCTGATAAAAATATGTAACCTACAGGTGAGGCTTGCCTTATCGATGCACCTGATAAAAGATATGTAACCTATAGGTGAGGCTTGCCTTATGGATGAATCTGATAACAAATATGTGACCTATAGGTGAGGCTTGCCTTATCCATGAACCTGATAAAAAAAATATGTAACCAACAGGTGAGGCTTGCCTTATCGATGCACCTGATAAAAGATATGTAACCTATAGGTGAAGCTTGCCTTATGGATGAATCTGATAACAAATATGTAACCTACAGGTGAGGCTTGCCTTATCGATGCACCTGATAAAAATATGTAACCTACAGGTGAGGCTTGCCTTATCGATGCACCTGATAACATAAGTACATATTCACATTGTTGTAAGGCCGTTTATGACTCATCTGGCACAGATGTGCAAAACCCTGGATTTTGTGTGTGTAAGTACATACTCCCATTGCTGTAAGCACGTTTATAAAAAGTTATGTAAAGTTACTGTGTTTTGCTATCAGAAATTTCTGTTGCAAACACTAACACTTTGGCTTCTTCTAAAACATCACATTCAAGTATTATTTTGTGTACAATAATTTTAATGAAGTAACACTCAGGAGTACAATCTATTGTCGACCTTCTTACTACATCAGCAACTACAATCTCTGTATAGGTCGGTGGTGGTTCTTGTAGTGTAGACGTCTTATTCTATTCCAGTGTTGGTCCTTGTAGTGTAGACGTCTTATTCCAGTGTTGGTCCTGGCAATATAGAAACCTTGCCAGTGTTTGTCCTGGCAATGTAGGAGTTTAGTAACATGGGGTTGAGGTGTCTGGGATATTTTATAGATTTGTGAAGTATGGAGTTATTTGTTGTTGTTGTTGTTGTTTTTTAAAGAGAGAATGTGGCAGTCTTATTGATAAACTGACAAAAGTCCTTAAGATGAAGAGAATGAAGAGATTTAATTATGGGTTTAAACCAATGTTTTATTTAAAGAAAGCACACAATGACAAACAAGCAATGTTTTACAGAATAGGCAACAAGCGAGCTTATATAATGTCACTCTGTCACAAAAAAAATCTACATAATAATTAAATGACAGGCAACGTTTGTGTATGCAATGTATAGATATGCTATTGCAGTGCGCTGCACATTCACGTTTGTCTGTTTTACCATTCTGTTTAAAACGTTTGGCGAAATGAAACGTTTCTTCTCTCTAGACAAAGTTAGTGAGCATTACTTCACGCGAGATCCTGTGTAAATCGTATATATAGATGTCACTTACAACTCATGTTGGCGAAGTAATGGACAAATTAATAAATAAACGTGTGTTTCATTATTGGAAACAGAATGACGTAATTCCAATAAACCAAGCCTGATTTAGAGAAGGTAGTAAAACTCGTGACCATATTGTTAAATTAACCAAACAAATTTGTTAAAGTATTGTGAGAAGAAATAGTACTTTAGCTACTTTTTATTGGTAAGAAGGCCTATGATACAGCATAGCTAGCTGGTTGCTAACATTAATAAAGGCATCACTGGGTACATGCTTCAGTATATCAAAATCTGTGTCCGAAAGATGTATGTGTACCAGGATAAACAAAATATAGTAATAATTTCAGAAAGTAGATAGGGATTCCAAGAGGCTTAATTATAGCAGTTTTTCAATATTCTAATATTTGATTTTCAAAAAAAGCATTACCAAAACAAACTAACGCTGTCCCAATGTGCAGATGATATTACAATATGGATTAATAATCACTTAGCAAACATCCAAGTAAATAAACCTTGAATTATGTTCGACAATTAATCAAACTAAACTAAATTTGCTTTCTTATTATATTATTGAAAATGGTCTAGAAATATAAAAGGAAAAAATGTGTTTAATGTTGCTTAATAATGGACAAAATCCTAAGAGTTTATTAAAAAAATAAATGGATGGTACTGAATTACAACATAAGCATCACAGCTAATAGAGCAAAGTACGACACCCTGTGGTCAGTGTGCTTTTCATACAACATAAACATTAATCTCCTTAGTGTAGTAGACTTCTAAACTAAACTAGAACACTCATATAGAATAAATATATACAAAAGCAATAAAACGAATAAATTTGTTTAAAATAGTAGTTATCAACTTTGGGGAAAAAATATGAAAAGGTTATTTCAATTCGTTTATTTTCTGATAAAATCAATATTGACCTATGACCGAGACGTTTACTTCGCAGCGTTTACATTTAAAAAAAAATTCAAATTTACATTGGAGAACAATAAAATTAGCTCATCCAGTTGGAGTTCCATTTAGTACAAGTACAAATAAAAGTTATAAAGATGCATACATCTGATCATTACATGAACAGAGACAGGAGTTATGCTGCAAATATGGCATTTGAAGTTGCTTAGTAATTCAGTATAGATTGTATGCGTAAATTCCCATTGTATGAGTGAATCAATGGATGACGTTTTGAATAAATTTTTTTTAAATTTCTAAACTATTACCCAATGGCAAATTCATGTATGAATTATCTTGTTGAGATAATAACGTTTTCTGGTGACATTCTGGTAACTTTGTGGTTAAGATATAGGTCCCTGTGTTACTTTCTAGTAACTTCACTGTTAAGACATAGGTCCATGTGTTACGTCCTGGTAACTCCACTGTTAAGGCAGAGATCCATGTGTTACGTCCTGGTAACTCCACTGTTAAGACAGAGATCCATGTGTTACGTCCTGGTAACTTCACTGTTAAGACAGAGATCCATGTGTTACGTCCTGGTAACTTCACTGTTAAGACACGGGTCTCTGTGTTACATCCTGAAAACCCCACTGTTAGGACACAGATCCATGTGTTAAATCCTGGTAATTCCACTGTTAAGACATTGATCCCTGTGTTACATCTTGGGAACTCCACTGTTAAGACACACATCCATGTGTTACATCTTGGTAATTCCACTGTTAAGACACAGATCACTGTGTTAAATCCTGGTAACTCCATTGTTAACAAAGGGATCCCTGTATTACATCCTGGTAACTCCACTGTTAAGACACGGATCCCTGTTTTACATCCTTATAACTCCACTGTAAAGAAAGGGATCCTTGTGTAACATCCTGGTAACTCCACTGCTGACACAGATCCCGGAGTTGAACCCTGATAACCCCATGTTCAGACACATCTCTGAAATAAACCTCCGCACTCTCAAGTGTTTTGGGCATTTTGTTGGTCAGTTGGACAGGAACACAGTAAAGTTAGAGGATAGGTGTTTCTGCAAAATTGTGCATAGTGTCGTACAGTGGATAATAACACTGTAGAGATAAGGGATAGATGTTTCAGCAAGATTGTGCAGGGTGACGTACAGTGGTCAATAACACAGTAGAGATTGGGCATAGATGTTTCTGCAAGATTGTGCATGGTGTCGTACAGTGGTCAATAACACAGTAGAGATAGGAGATAGATGTTTCTGCAAAATTGTGCAGGGTGACGTATACTGGTCAGTTGTGCTCATGTGCGATCACATGCGTTGATTGTGTTTCTGCGATGCTTTGAACTTTGTAGCAGGAGAAGCAAAACATGACTGAAGGCAGCATGGCTGAAACTAACGTTAACGTCAAATTGTTACTGCAAGTGCACAAAGCATGTCCACAGTGCTCAGCTGCTGCGGTACCAACATGGGTTTTCATCATGTGACTTTCTTAAAGTGGTGACCACAGCTGCCACATTGACCACAGCTGTCACACTGACCACAGCTGTCACACTGACCACAGCCGTCAATTTGGCCACAGCTGTCACACTGACCACAGCTGTCACACTGACTACAGCTGTCACACTGACCACAGCTGTCACACTGACCACAGCTGTCACATTGACCATGCACTGTGCCCAGACGTGAAATGAAATACATAATAATAACTGAATTTATCTGATCCATATCACATCCATCGCTTGATCACCAACACGACATGTTGTGATGCTGCTAGCGTATCAGACATGGAGGTTTCCGAAAGATGGCGGCCCTTATTTCTTGATGGGCGTGAAGAACGCTCCTGGCACGCGTTTGTGCAGCATCTGTTGGAAAGCGTGCAAGGACATACTGCTTGCGGCGTTCTCTGGAAGCCACACAAACCTGTTGCGCACAACCACCACCTGTTTGTGTTCACCACTGTCAGTGACTGGGCCATGATGGTCATTAGGCACTTGTCTGTCACCACCTGTTGTAGTAAATGTGACGTCTTGCTGCGGTGAAGTTGTGTTGTCCTCTTCAGTCTGCGAGCCTGGCTTTAATATTCGCTGTTTTTGAGAGGACACTGGTTTCATCAGAGCAGGACTAGTGATCAGTGGGGACCACAACATTTGCTCCACATGATTGAAGATTGCAGGCAACGTGCCGTTTTGCTGTCGAGAGTTATTAAAACTGCGGTCACCGTCATCAAGCAAGTTCTGGTCCAACACAAAAGATAAATCGGTGGCCACTGACTCATCTCTGTCATCAAGCAAGTTCTGGTCCAACACAAAAGTTGAATCTGTGGCCAATGACTCAAATCTGTCATCAAGCATGTTCTGGTCCAACACAAAGGATGAATCTGCGGCCACTGACTCATGAATGTCATCAAGGATGTTCTGGTCCAACACAAAAGATGAATCTGTGGCCACTGACTCATGTATGTCATCAAGCAAGTTCTGGTCCAACGCAAAAGATGAATCTGTGGCCACTGACTCATCTCTGGATGTAGACACTAAGCTCTCTGTCGTCCCACGTGAACTGTTTCCAAGTGGGTTGTCGTTTTCGTTTTTTGTGTTCTGTGTCTCGGTTTTCGTGGTAATTACAGAACATGCATGGTCAGCATTGGTGCCGCAGTAAAGAAAGCGCAAACCTTGAGAGGTGAAAGTAAAGGACTGACAAGCCATAGCACTGTCCCACCCCCCTTCCTGTGACTGCTGACTGCACTCTGGTCCGTCCCTCTCTTTGCCTGCTGACACGCTGAGGCCATCGTTGGATGTGTCTGTGGAAAGGGCGACGTCGTAGGTTGCTAGTCTGGTCTGAGAAACACTGGCAGCGATGCGTAACGGCTGAACGGTCGATACAGAAGGTTCAGCGCAATTTTTATTATCTTCGCTGTCGGACATCTTTGGCAAGGAGTCCACAGTACTGGTTAGACAGTTCGTGACTGCTCGGTTTAGGAAAGTATCGGTGACCCCGACCCTACTTCCAGGCTTTTTTGATCCATGAACACGAGTTACCGGGAAGACAGATTGTAGATTGTAAGACTTTGAACTCTGCTGTACAGTGTCTGGCTTTAATAATTGCTGTTTTTGAGAGGACACTGGTTTCATCAGAGCAGGACTAGTGATCAGTGGGGACCACAACATTTGCTCCACATGATTGAAGATAGCAGGCAACGTGCCGCTTTGCGGTCGATAGTTATTAAAACTGCGGTCACCGTCATCAAGCAAGTTCTGGTCCAACACAAAAGATAAATCTGTAGCCACTGACTCATCTCTGTCATCAAGCAAGTTCTGGTCCAACACAAAAGATGGCTCTGTGGCCACTGACTCATGTATGTCATCAAGCAAGTTCTGGTCCAACACAAAAGATGAATCTGTGGCCACTGACTCATGAATGTCATCAAGCAAAGTTTGGTCCAACACAAAAGATGAATCTGTGGCCACTGACTCATGTATGTCATCAAGCATGTTCTGGTCCAACACAAAAGATAAATCTGTGGCCACTGACTCATCTCTGTCATCAAGCAAGTTCTGGTCCAACACAAAAGGTGAATCTGTGGCCAATGACTCATCTCTGTCATCAAGCAAGTTCTGGTCCAACACAAAAGATGAATCTGTGGCCACTGACTCATGTATGTCATCAAGCAAGTTTTGGTCCAACACAAAAGATGAATCTGTGGCCACTGACTCATGTATGTCATCAAGCAAGTTCTGGTCCAACACAAAAGATGAATCTGTGGCCACTGACTCATCTCTGGATGTAGACACTAAGCTCTCTGTCGTCCCACGTGAACTGTTTCCATGTGGGTTGTCGTTTTGTGTGTTCTGTGTCTCGGTTTTCGTGGTAATTACAGAACATGCATGGTCAGCATTGGTGCCGCAGTAAAGAAAGCGCAAACCTTGAGAGGTGAAAGTAAAGGACTTAAAAGCCATAGCACTGTCCCACTCCCCTTCCTGTGACTGCTGACTGCACTCTGGTCCGTCCCTCTCTTTGCCTGCTGACACGTTGAGGCCATCGTTGGCTGTGTCTGTGGAAAGGGCGACGTCGTAGGTTGCTAGTCTGGTCTGAGAAACACTGGCAGCGATGCGTAATGGCTGAACGGTCGATACAGGAGGTTCAGCGCAATTTTTATTATCTTCGCTGTCGGACATCTTTGGCAAGGAGTCCACAGTACTGGTCAGACAGTTCGTGACTGCTCGGTTCAGGAAAGTATCGCTGACCCCGACCCTACTGCCAGGCTTTTTTGATCCATGAACGCGAGCTACCGGGAAGACAGATTGTAGATTGTAAGACTTTGAACTATGCTGTACAGTGTCATCAACTTCCACAAAACCGGAGCTGGAGCTGCCCAGGAAGCCTGACCTTACGTGCGTTGGAATCACCATCTCAGCGGCAATCCTCCTGCTGAGGTTCAACTCATACGTCAGAGGCTCGGGGCTAATTCTGGACCTTTTCCTACGCACGGTGTGAATGCGCGGTTTGGCTACGACCGATTTACTGCTGGTGATCAAAGACTTCAGCTCCAGTGGGCCTCCTGCGCCGCTCTGCTGCGGCTTTCCTCTATCATCGTGGCAACCCCCGTCTGGTCCATTCGACCTGCTGTCCTTTTCTTTCACCTTGGAACTGGGTGTAGCATCTTCTGAATCAGACAGAAAGCCAAAGCTATGATAACTTGATGGATCATTTGCTGAATTAACCAGGGAGCCAAGGCTGTGAGAACTTGGTGGACCATTTCCTGAATTAACCAGAGAGCCAAGGCTATGAGAACTTAGTGGATCATTTCCTAAATTAACCAGAGAGTTAAGGCTATGAGAACTTAGTAGATCGTTTCATAAATTAACCAGAGAGTTAAGGCTATAAGAACTTAGTAGATCGTTTCCTGAATTAACCAGAGAGTTAAGGCTATAAGAACTTAGTAGATCATTTCCTGAATTAACCAGAGAGTTAAGGCTATAAGAACTTAGTGGATCATTTCCTAAATTAACCAGAAAGTTAAGGCTATAAGAACTTAGTAGATCATTTCATGAATTAACCAGAGAGTTAAGGCTATAAGAACTTAGTAGATCATTTCCTGAATTAACCAGAGTCAAGGCTATGAGAACTTGGTGGATCATTTTCTTAAGTAGCCAGAGAGCCAAGGCTAAGGGAACTGCACTTGGACTGAGTGTGAATATAAAAAGAGTAGAGTATGTAGGAAAAACGTATTGCAGTGCAGAAGTTCGTTGGAACGCTTGCTCATCTCTGGACTATTTGGAGAGACAAAGTGATGAAATGATGCAAGCTATTAAAAAAGGATGTAGTGCAAGTCATTTAGTTAAAGAAAACTCAACTACTAAACAGTTGTCTTCAATCGTCTCACAGAAAGTCTACTGCAGTTGCATGGGTTATGAATGATAGTCTCAGGCATGCCCATCTCCCGTACGAGCTGAAAACCAAAGGATATATGGAATAGCGTTTCAGTAAGGCTTTATTTTAAAGGTGTAAATTTACGCTTTGGTAAGAAACACATCACTGACGTCCATCAATTAAGTTCCAACGATCACGTTCAGTTTTCGCTGAACACGGTGGCTGCAAATGTCAACATTCACAAAGTCACAAACACAGACAACAGTGGCTGCAAATGTCAATGCTCACAAAGTCACAAACACAGACAACAGTGACTGCAAATGTCAATGCTCACAAAGTCACAAACACAGACAACAGTGGCTGCAAATGTCAATGCTCACAAAGTCACAAACACAGACAACGGTGGCTGCAAATGTCAATGCTCACAAAGTCACAAACACAGACAACGGTGGGGCGATGAAATCACGAAACTTAGCTTGATCCAGCTTTAAGTTTAATGGTGGGGCTGAAGTGTAAGAAACCTTGTGATCTCGTCTTGCAGTCTAGCTAGACTCCAGAAACACATTGGACAGTCCACGTCACACAGGCCACATGAGATAAAACCTGCACGTTTGCGGGCTGCAGACAATGTTCATCGTCTTCATGCTCTCACATTACACTTATTTATTTATTTATTTATTTATTTATTTATTTATTTATTTATTTATTTATTTAGTTAGTTAGTTATTTATTTAGTTATTTATTTAGATATTTATTTATTTATTTATTTATTTACTCATGTTTGTATAGCGCTTTCCGAACTCAAGAGCTGTTCAAGGCTCTGGCAATACAGGATCTAGTTCAAGGCTCTAGCAATACAGGATCTAGTTCAAGGCTTTGGCAATACAGGATATAGTTCAAAGCTTTGGCAATACAGGATCTAGTTCAAGGCTCTAGCAATACAGGATCTAGTTCAAGGCTCTAGCAATACAGGATTTAGTGGCTCTTGCAATACAGAATCTAGTTCAAGGCTTTGGCAATACAGGATTTAGTTCAAGGCTCTAGCAATAAAGGATCTAGTTCAAGGCTCTAGCAATACAGGATCTAGTTCAAGGCTTTGGCAATACAGGATTTAGTTCAAGGCTCTAGCAATACAGGATTTAGTTCAAGGCTCTAGCAATACAGGATCTAGTTCAAGGCTTTGGCAATACAGGATCTAGTTCAAGGCTCTGGCAATACAGGATCTAGTTCAAGGCTCTAGCAATACAGGATCTAGTTCAAGGCTATGGCAATACAGGATCTAGTTCAAGGCTTTAGCTCTACAGGATCTAGTTCAAGGCTCTGGCAATACAGGATTTAGTTCAAGGCTCTGGCAATACAGGATTTAGTTCAAGGCTCTAGCAATACAGGATTTAGTTCAAGGCTCTGGCAATACAGGATCTAGTTCAAGGCTTTGGCAATACAGGATCTAGTTCAAGGCTCTGGCAATACAGGATCTAGTTCAAGGCTCTAGCAATACAGGATCTAGTTCAAGGCTCTGGCAATACAGGATCTAGTTCAAGGCTCTAGCAATACAGGATCTAGTTCAAGGCTCTAGCAATACAGGATCTAGTTCAAGGCTCTGGCAAAACAGGATTTAGTTCAAGGCTCTGGCAATACAGGATTTAGTTCAAGGCTCTAGCAATACAGGATCTAGTTCAAGGCTCTGGCAAAACAGGATTTAGTTCAAGGCTCTGGCAATACAGGATTTAGTTCAAGGCTCTGGCAATACAGGATCTAGTTCAAGGCCCTGGCAATACAGGATTTAGTTCAAGGCTCTGGCAATACAGGATCTAGTTCAAGGCTCTGGCAATACAGGATCTAGTTCAAGGCTCTGGCAATACAGGATCTAGTTCAAGGCTCTGGCAATACAGGATCTAGTTCAAGGCTCTAGCAATACAGGATCCAGTTCAAGGCTCTAGCAATACAGGATCTAGTTTAAGGCTCTGACAATACAGGATCTAGTTCAAGGCTCTGGCAATCCAGGATCTAATTCAAGGATCTGGCAATACAGGATCTAGTTCAAGGCTCTAGCAATTAAGGATCTAGTTCAAGGCTCTGGCAATACAGTATCTAGTTCAAGGCTCTGGCAATACAGGATCTAGTTCAAGGCTCTGGCAATACAGGATCTAGTTCAAGGCTCTGGCAATACAGGATCTAGTTCAAGGCTCTGGCAATACAGGATCTAGTTCAAGGCTCTGGCAATACAGGATCTAGTTCAAGGCTCTTGCAATACAGGATCTAGTTCAAGGCTCTAGCAATACAGGATCCAGTTCAAGGCTCTAGCAATACAGGATCTAGTTCAAGGCTCTGGCAATACAGGATCTAGTTCAAGGCTCTGGCAATACAGGATCTAGTTCAAGGCTCTGGCAATACAGGATTTAGTTCAAGCCGCCCGAAGCGCCCACGTGCAACCGTTGGGTGCGTGTTGTGACAGCCACATGACGGAGCCAATCCGTGCTTTGTGAATTTGTGTAGCGGCACTCACCCGTCTAGGACAATGAGCGTCAGGATCCTTAAAGTTCGTACGATGGAATGAGCGCATGCATGGGGTAGACCTCGATTTATACTCTCATTCCATATCTACCTCACGACTGTCTAACACTTTCCCAATATGTTTTACCTCACGACTGTCTTTATATACTTACCCAATATTTTCTTACCTCACAATTGTCTTTATATACTTTTCCCATATTTACTTACCTCACAATTGTCTTTATATACTTTCTCCATATTTACTTACATCACAATTGTCTTTATATACTTTCTCTATATTTACTTACATCACAATTGTCTGTATATACTTTCTCCATATTTACTCACATCACAATTGTCTTTGTATACTTTCTCTATATTTACTTACATCACAATTGTCTGTATATACTTTCTCCATATTTACTTACATCACAATTGTCTTTATATACTTTCTCTATATTTACTTACATCACAATTGTCTTTATATACTTTCTCTATATTTACTTACATCACAATTGTCTTTATATACTTTCTCCATATTTACTTACATCACAATTGTCTTTGTATACTTTCTCCATATTTACTCACATCACAATTGTTGTTAACCTTTTTAGCCTTAACCTTGTTATGCCTCAATCTTAGTTCGGCTTGGTTACTTAGGCCTGCAAATATTGACAGGAGAACTACAAAATGTCAGGAGAAGTCACCCCTTGCATCCCCATATGTTTTCACTTCTGTAACAACCGAGCAGACATGTTTCTCATACAATAAGGAAAGCTATTATATTGTTCATATTCTTATAAGCAACATGTGCATATAGTCCGGGGCAGAGGGGGAAATGTAGCAACAAAATACTATTAAATAATATTTCACCTCTGTTAATCGACTCACCCAAACTTCACCAAAGCCAGCGTGAGGTATTGGACAGTCTTACACATATTCCAGGATTCCTACAGAAAAACGACACTATTCCAACACATATTCCAGGATTCCTACAGAAAAACGACACTATTCCAACACATATTCCAGGATTCCTACAGAAAAACGACACTATTCTTACACATATTCCAGGATTCCTACAGAAAAAACGACACTATTCCAACACAACAGAAAAACGACACTTTTCCTACACATCTTCCAGAATTCCAACCGAAAAACGACACTATATCTACACATATTCCAGGATTCCAACAACAAAAGACGACACTAACACACACCAAAACGTTGAGCCTTCACACAAGGAAGACAAAACAGTGGAGCAGAAGCTAGCTTACTCACCAACATGGCGCTTGAGTCTGTACACAGCCAACGGAAACTTTGCCACAGCACCAGGTTCAGTGCTGGCAGCCAGGGCCAAAGATTGTTCCATAAATAACACAGTCTTCACACAGTTGACATGACCAATTACCACGACCAATTACCACCTCCAAATTCCAGACAGAGGAAAAAGCCCTTCCAGAAGATTTCGGTTCATCATCCTTCCTTCATGGAATACGACTTGGCAGTAGTCAGTCCCAGCAAAAGGCGACGTCTAGCCTTGACGCTGTCCAACAAAATCTCCCACAAATCTATTTCTGTAATCAATAAACTATCCGCTCACCGACAGTGTTTAAATGAGGGAACCCCGTACTTGTAGTGACACAACTGCTTACACAATAGCCACATGTATAGATAATTGTTGCAACGACGACGACGACAGGTACAGGCCACTTTCAGGCACTTCACTTAGCATGTTGATAACACGCGTCATGACAAAAGTTTACATTGTTATCAATCACACAATACCATTGAATTATACTCTGTGAATTTTATTCAAACACGTTGTGGCGACTAGGCATACAGGTGGATGGGACAAAATGCAATCAATGTTGTTGGCTCACATTTATGTAATGCTAACACGCTGGGCAATATTTACGCCGAAACGTTTTAATGTTTGTGCTGGAAGGCAAACTCTCCCAGACAATGGTCACAGGGAACTGACTGAGCGGTCTCTGCTTGTTCTGGAAATGTGAAACAGTTTGTAAATCATGTTGACCACTCCAACCACTGTGGCGGCACTAGAACGTACTTAAGGCACTAGAACGTACTTAAGCCTGTGGAAAGGGGACAAATAAGTTGTCGAAATACGAAGTACGTCATCTAGGCACATCATGTGGAGTTTGTCAACAAGCACGCCTCTGGACTTGTTTGTTACGTCATCACACCAAAGTGCTTTCTTCAAGTTGAGGATCGGTAGACAGCTTGGGATCCATGGTGTCCTCCATGCTGCTCTGGAGACTGCCGGGGAAGACTATCAAACTGTCGTCAGTGGACGCACCACCGTTCAGCGGGGTTTGGGGCTGAGGGAAGGATGGCGGAGAACGTGGACGTGCTGTCAGTGCCAGTGCGTCATAGGTCCTGGTGTTTCTGTTCCGTCGTCTTTTACAGAGTTGCCAAATACGTTGGAGATTCTTGCAGAAGACACAGAACATGCCCACAACAAAGAGCACAATTAGCACAACCAAACCCATAACCCGCAGTTCATTCACCTTTTCAGCCGCAGACATTTGGTCGTAAGACATTTGGTCGCCAGAAATAATATGAAATGACACATTCACAGACAAAAGAGTATTAAAATACACGGCAGTGCAACATATGGAGAGAGATTCCTCGTGTTTTATAATATGCACTCTTAACTCTGCTCCAATTCAAGTTGTGTTTTCTCACTTAGCCGTTAGGGCACACAGCATCTTATAAATTTCACAGTTGCGTCTTGTGTTAATGTAGCTTTGTTTTTCTTATAGAAAACAGTGTTGGTAAATTATGCTTTTAGCTTGCAGTTGTTTTACAGCACTGCCTTGTCTAGGAACCATAAATGAGGTTTTGACAAAGTGTCACAACAATCAGTGTGCTGGTCTCCCCTGAACTGCCGCATCCGTGTTCAATCCATGACCTTAATAGTAGTAGTAGTAGTAGTAGTAGTAGTAGTAGTAGTAGTAGTAGTAGTAGTGGTAGTAGTAGTAGTAGTAATAATAATAATAATAATAATAATAATAATAATAATAATAATAATAATAATAATAGATATAAATAATATCTATTATCATTATTATTATTTTTTGATATCTATTATTATTATTATTATTAATTATTATTATTATTATTATTATTATTATTATTATTATTATTATTATTATTATTATTATTATTATTAAAGGCATAAAAAAATAATTGCAGAAGAATTCTTTTCATTGTCCATTCTTTCATTGAGTACGACATGGCGGAGGTAAGGCACGTGAATTAGATAAATTAATTAGTTTGAAATGTGTTTAAATAGCTCGGTGTGTTGCCATTTCTTGGTAAATATAGAAGAATACATTGCGTCAGTTGTATGTTTTGACGTCTAGGATCAAGTAATGAGTTTTTGTTCATGATTTGAAGAAGCTACTGTGTGCACACGAGGAAAATGATATGTTAACTTTGATATATTTTTAACCTCTAAAGGGTTACGAACATTGCCCAAAGTAAGACACAATATGTAGGTTCTTAACGATAATTAAGAAACTAGAATAAGTTAGTAAGAATCTATTTTAGGAGGCAATTGAAAGTATGAAGGTTATCAGTTTAGGGAGAGGAGTGTTTCAATGGCAATGACTCAATATGATACTAAAACTGAATGAGCGTTGTCAATAATATAATATTGCGGGACTTTAGGATTCTTTCACTCTGCCTGTTATAGGGTTTTTATGTTAACTTAATGTTGGATACATGGAGCGAGCTGACGGAGTATGCCTAAGGAATTTATTTGCGAATTGATGATCTCATCACCCTAGACTACCACACCAACGACTTCTTCTATATGGATCACGGTCTGCACCGTCAACTCTTCATCGTCATGATCTTTCAACAAGATACATATTTTAAACCTTGATTGTATACTACTCAAAATAATTGAAGGGCCACTGTCATATTTCATTTAGTTTAATTATTTTTTGCTGCTATCAATAATATCGCTTATATTGCTTATTTCAAAACTTATCCTGTACAGTAACATTCAAGGCAATCCTATTCTGACAAGTAATCACATGTGTGAGTTTTGAACTTTCTGCACTGAGTTGAAAAACAAAGCAATGTGCGAACGCTACGTCTCAGCGTTTGATCGGCCATCATTCAGCAAAGCGTCCGGTTGTGGCAGTTCTACACGACTCCGTTCTTAAAGGAGTCAATGCTAAGATGCTTGGGACATCTTCTGGTGCATTCATTGTGAAGAAACCGGCTTATGACATTGAGGAGATTGAAAGCGCACTGCAGTCTGCTGAAGACCTTTCCAGTGAGCCCCTCAGTGCCGTAGCTGTTCATTGTGGCCTCAACACCATGATGACCCGCAACCCCTTTGACGCTAGCAAGTGTTTCATCAAGGCTATGCAAAAGATCAAGGCATCTCATCCGCAAATCAAAATTATCATTAGCAGGGTTGCCCCAGTCCAAGATTCGGCGCTGCAAGCCAAGCGGGACTTATTCAATGCTCTTGTGTTCGCTGAGCTTGTGGATGAGACCAACCTCACCTTGGTTGCCCACGAGAATGTACAGCAGTCCAGGGTTTTCTACGACCGCATCCACCCCAATGCTACTGGGTCGTCATTGATGGCCGACAACTTGGGCCGTCATCTTCAACATCTTCTGTGGGCCAGACCCAAAAGACCAGTTCGACCTCATCAAAAGCCGCAGATCTAATACGATTGGAGAGGGCGACAGCACAACAGACCATTCTAAATATATCCTTCCACAAACTGACAAAGTACACCTGGCCTGTATGATGGTTAATGAAACTGTTAAAAAACATTTTCTTTTTTTTTGTTTTTCTTTTTAAAATTGGATACGGATCCAGAACTGAAAGTTTTCCAGTGGAACTGTAGGTCGGTATCAACGAACTTGTTACATTTTGATCAACATTTACTTTCAGAGTCTTATGGTTTATTGGCTTTGCAGTCGTTAAATGTTTTTCCACAAAATCTTCCCAAATTAAAAAAAATATTTCTACCCTCCATTATACACATGTAGCAAGATATCTGGTACGGTACAGGCGGCTCTTTATATTAGAGTTGATTTGCAGTATGTTAAATTAGATTCAAATTCCTTACCTGTTCTAATTGACTTTAATGAGGTGTTTGCTGTAGGTGCCCTTATTAAAATAAACCAGTGTACTAACATAAATGTAATCAGCACACATTATCCTAGTGGTCCTAGAGATGACAACAGTGACTGGATTAAGCATATTGATGTGTCAAGTAAAAGGTGGCTAATCCTTGGTGATTTTAATGCACATGCTCCATTGTGGGAATTTGATTGTACTTATGTTTCTTCAAATCGTTTCTTGGAAAATATTTTGGATTCCAAATTAGTACTGCTGAATAATGGCGCTATTATACGGATTCCAAATACATCTACCCAAAAAGCTACCGCTATTGATGTATCTTTAATTTCGCCTGAATTAGCTATCAATGCCAATTGGTTTACGCATGAGGATACTTTGGGAAGTGATCATTTACCTATAACGATTATTATAAATGAAAAAATAGAAAATGAAGATGATAGTGTTAAAGACAAAATTCCTATGTTTTTATTTAATCGAACGGGTCGGGATTCTTATCGTGTCATTTTAAATTCTTACAATGCAAACATTATTGAACATGAGGATGTAAATGTTTTTTATAATAATTTTGTCCAGAAAATTATTACGGCTTCTGAACAGTCAATTCCGCAACGTAAATGTAACACAACTCGTAAGCACTCAAATTCCTGGTGGACTATGGAATATGAAGAGGCTGTAAATTTTAAAAAAGTACAATTCAAAAAATGGGTAAAAAATAAAACAGAACAGAACCACAACCAAATGAAACAAGCAAAACTTAAATGTAATAAAATAATAGCTCAAGTAAAAAAACAGTATTGGACAGATTTTTGTCAAAAAGAAATATCTGAGTCTAAGGATTCTTATAAAGTCTGGAAGAAAGTTAAACAAATGAAAAACGGTTATCACCTCCCAAATTATCCTGTTAAATTTAATGGTAATCATTTTCCAAATTCATTAGACAAAGCAGAAGCATTCTTGACTCTTTTTACACAAAATAGTTTATCTTCTAGTCTTTCTCAAACTTATCAACAATACCGAAAGGTATAGGAAGAGAAAGATGAGTACACAGAACTCCTATCAGATGATCATTCTTAATGGTAGCTTAATGCTCATAGATTTACTTAGAAGTCATGAATTATTCAATTTTTTCTAAATATCTTCTAACAATTAGTTTAGTAATTGTCTGTTTATTCTGTGTACCTAATTTATTTAATTAAGCATTATTAGTTTCAATAAATATATGTTATTTATTTATTTATTTATTTTTGGATGGAAGGGAGGGAGGGTTGGGGGGAATTAATAATGAATTTGAATTTGTTTTAGTTTTGATTGATTATTTTCTCATTTTTCTTTTAGTTTGTTTATGGGGTGTGCGTGGGGAGGGGGAGTTGGGGTGGGTGGGATGGAAGGGGGTGGGAGGTAAGGGCCTGGAGGCCTAACTTCAACTTTCTGTAAGACGCAAAATAACATTTATAAGTACTTCGTTCTTCACAGGTGAAGTTGAAAGTTTTTTATGTTTTTTTGTTGTTGTTGTTTTTCCCTTTGTGTGTTTCTTAATCAATGAATTGTTACAAGGGAATGAATGTATGTTGTTAAAAGTGTATGTGTATGTTAGTAGTATGATGATTTCTATAGTTTGATTAATTAATTACTTAATTTGGAAAATATCTATGATGTTCGCATGTTAGATTTTGTAAATTGTTTATGTTACATCAGTACAACTTATGTTAATCTGATGAATAAAAATTGATGCAACAACAACAAAGATAATTCTTACACAAATTCGGCTATTTCATATGAAGAATTTGTTGTAGCCTTACGTTCATTTTAATACTTCTGTGGGGATTGATGGTATTTCTTACCAACTATTGCTTCATTTACCAGACGTTTGGAAACGGTTACTTCACACATTTTTCCAAAAATGTTGGTTAAGTGGAACTCTTCCAGAAGCCTGGAAGCAGTCGATAGTAATCCCGATTCTAAAACAAGGTAAAGTAAGATCCTCATTAGATAGTTATAGACCTATTGCTTTAACCTCACACATGTGAAAATTGTTTGAAAAAATACTATTAAGTAGATTGTTATATTTCAGTAAAAATACAGACACCATTCCAACAAATCAGGCTGGTTTCAGAAAAGGTAGATGTACAACAGATCATTTAGTAAAGTTGACTACACAAATAAAAAACAATTTGCTCGGAAAAAATCTGTTTTAGCTACTTTTTTCGATGGTCGTAAAGCATACGACAGTGTATGGCATTCCCGACTATTATTCAAATTTAAACACATTGGTATATCAGGTGCTTTGTATCACTACATTAAAAATTATTTAACTGACAGAAACATATGTACACGTGTTGGTAAAGTCTACTCATCTTTTAAACAAATAGATATGGGCATTCCTCAAGGGTCAATTATAGCGCCTATACTTTTTTCAATTTTAATTGATGACTTGCCAAAACATATGTCTAAACATAGTAATGTGGTTCAATATGCTGACGACATTGCTTTATGGATTAACACAAATCTAAGAAAAAATACGCCGAAACGAGTTGTTAATTATGTTCAAAGTTTATATCAGTTAGAACTGAACAAACGTAGTACATACATGATAGAAAATGGGCTTCAACTCTCATTCGAAAAAAACATGTTTGTTGTTGTTTAATAACGGAGCAAACCCCACTGCTCTTCCAGTGTTGGTACTTGAGGGTAATGTTTTAAAATATACTCAACAGGTAAATTTTTTGGGTGTATTTTTAACGTCTAAATTAAGCTGGAATTGCCATATACAATATTTAATCAAGAAAGCATCCAAAAGATTGAATTTTCTAAAATTGTTATGTTTTCAGCCATGGAGTCAAGATACATCTACATTAATTCACTTAGCAATGTCGTTGGTTAGATCGATACTCACATACGGTCAGGAAGTGTATTTTTCAGCTCCCGCAACATTGTTATGGAAAATACAAAGCTTAGATAGCAGAGCATTTAAATTAGCCTTAACCTGTACACTCTAATACACTAAAATCATATAGGGTAGCTCGTCAACTCTCTTTTATAGAAAATCAAAATTAAGTGTTGCTAGATATGTTATACGGAGTTGGGCCATTCATAATTCTGTTCATGATGAGATTTTTGTCGACAGCAATGTAGATTATCCAAAACGAACAAAATCTATACCGTATTTACAACCCATTAAAAACTATGTTAGCGCCATTTTAGACAAGTGCAACATTGACATTTCTGCTATTCCTGTTTTATCAAGTGTACCGAAAATCCCACAATGGGAACATTTAAGTGCTAATTTTGATATTGATTACACCTCGGTTAAGAAAGGTGAAAATGTAAATGTCTTAACAGCTGAGGTTCGAGAACATTTGGAAAGAACGTATGGTAATCATTTAAAAATTTATACAGACGGATCTGTGTCTGAAACTTTACTTGCTGGAGCCGGTTTTACCATTCCTGATCTAAAAATAAAAAAAATCGTATTATGTTGGTAAGATTGTATCAATTTTTACAGCAGAATTGTGTGCCATTTTAATGACTTTGGACACTATTAGCAACACCTGTATTGCCTTTTATAACATAGTTTTATGTGTTGATTCTGAAGCTGTTCTCAAAGCCCTTCAAAATTGGTATTGTAAAACTAGATCAGACATTATTTTCGATATTAGATTATTAATTCATGCTATTATGTCAAATGGTGTAGGAATTTCTTTTTGTTGGGTTCCTTCACATTGTGGCATTTATTTTAATGAAGTTGTGGATACTTTAGCAAAGGAAGGGTCATTCTCAGTAAGTGACAACCACATTGTTAGACCATCTGCATCGGAACTCCTTTCATTGGTAGAAAGATCAATGTACTCCACCTTATCACAAAGTACTGCAATAGATCATTACTCATGTTCTAGAAACTTGTGTACAATAATCAATAAGCTAATGGTCAACTCATGGAATACTAAATTTTTAGCTAATGCTATGTGTCCATGTTCTCAACCAATTTCCGTTGAACATCTGTTAAAAACTTGCCCCATATTAACTTCACACTATTTAAACAAAAATATTAAAACAAGTGAACATTCCACTGTTGAACTGCTGCAGTATCCAACAATTATTACCATAGCACAAATTATTAGCCAGTCTCCATTGAGCCAATTTTGTGATTATTTTGCCTGATCCTTGGATGTGCTTTTTGCATTTTGCGTGTGATTGTGTGTATGCTTGCGTGTATGGTCTAATATCACAAACTGTGAATAGACGTTAAATAAAATTATTGAATTGAATTGAATTGAATTGAATTGAAAAACAAAACCAATTTTTACAAAAGAATTACCCCTAATTTACTGTTGTCTTGCTAATAAAGCAAACTTGTCAACATTAAAAAGTGAGTTGCACGCGAAAGGCTTGCATTTTGTGAGTTCAGTTCAACAACCAGCGCTTTTTTTCTGGGTATAAATGGCAGCGCTTTTGCTGCTTTTCTAACCATGCCCCCAAGGCGACGACTGACTGATGCGGATAGAGGCAGAGCTATTGCATGGCTTCAGGAAGGGGTGGGGGTGAGAGAAGTTGGCAGGCGGCTGGGAGTCTCCCACCTTGTTGTCCAAAGGCTGCGGGAGCGCTTTAACAACACTGGAAGCGTCCAAGAACCAAGAAGGTCCGGACGCCCCCGCGTTATCACTGCAAGACAAGACCATTTCATCACCCTGTCAGCTCTGAGGATGAGGTCCGCTACAGCAAACACCATCAGAAGACAGCTTCACGCAGCCAGCAATGTTAACGTCAGCGACCAGACAATTCGCAACCGTCTACACGAGGCAAACCTGCGATCAAGACGACCAGCACTACGGCCTTTGCTCACCCCAGCTCACCGTGCAGCGCGTTTGGCCTAGGCTCAGCGTCATTTGGTGTGGACTAAGCAACATTGGTGCTCTTTACAGACGAGTCTCGGTTCTCCATGTCTTTCAACGACCGTCGAGTGAATGTTTGGAGGCGTCCACGGGAGCGTTTTGCTGATGCGACGGTGCGTGAGTATGACCGCTTTGGTGGTGGATCTTTCATGATGTGGGGTGGCTTCGCATTAAACTTCAGAACACCCCTGCTCCAAATTCATGGCAACTTAAATGGTATTGGCTACAGGGATGACGTCCTACAACCTAGGGTTCTCCCAGCTCTGCGGTCCATTGGAAAAGTTGCCATACTACAGGACGATAATGCCAGACCCCACCGAGCGCGTATCGTCAATGACTTCCTGCAGCAACAGCACGTCATAAGGAAGGATTGGCCGGCTCGATCACCCAATTTGAACCCCATAGAACATCTGTGGGATGTCTTGGGTCGACAGACACGGGCAAACCTCCCTCCAGGAGCTAACCTTCAAGTTCTGGCCCAAGTTCTCCAGCAAGAGTGGTTGGCCATCCCAGGAAACATCCTCCATAACCTAATACGGTCCATGAGACAACGATGCCAAGACTGCATTGATGCAAACGGTGGCCACACCCGATACTGACTCTATAGATTTTTGGTTTCTAAAGTTTTGATTTTGTAAATGAGGGGTATGTCCAGTTAAATTAAATTTATTCGAATTTTAAGCGACTGATGTCTAAAATCTTTTTTGTTATTGATGCAGAAATGATTGCAATAAAATATGATGAGCTAATAAATTGAATTCGTGTTTCTGATTTAAAGAGAGACCCATATGTCCAAGTGGCCCTTGTATTATTTTGAGTAGTATATGTTGGCCCACAAGAATGCGTTTGTTAAATATATAATTGAGATGTGACTAACAAAATTTAAGTAAACAAATCTTATAACCAAAAGAAACAAATATTTAAATGTGTTATTATGTTATCACTTTTTGTATTCTATCATTCTAAGTATTAACGAACCCCGGTTCATTACAACAGAATTCAGTCCTAACATAAAACATCTTCAAACGTCGCTGATAAGCTCTGTCTCCTCCAAACCTTCTTTGTTGTTGGAGTTGAAGAAGAAGTTATGGTTGAAGTGAAGTGAAGTGGAGTAATGGCTGGAGGAAAAAAGTCATGTTTGGACCTGCTCTGCCTTTTTATAGTAGAAAAATGAAGAGAACATTTGTGTTGTCCACTATTAAAAACCAACAACATTGACATTAGCATAGAGACCACACGTCTAGACACTTCCAGTGTCCATGTCAACAGCGGGTGTCCTTTGACTGCCAGATCCCCAAGTAAGTTGTCAAAATACGTCATGCAGCATGTGGAGTTTGTCAACATGAACGTCTATGGATTTGTTTCGTTCTGTCATCACACTAAAGTGCTTTCTTCAACCTCGGGATTAATAGACAGCTTGGAATCACCAATACCGCTGTGGGAGCTGCAGGGAAAGACTGTCAAGCTGTCTTCAGTGGACGCACCACCGTCAAGCGGGGTGTGGGTGTGAGGGAGGAATTGCGAGGTTTGGGGCTGAAGGAGGGATGGCGGTAAACGTGGGCGTGATTTCAGTGCCAGTGTGTCGCAGGTCCTGTTGTTTCTGTTACGTCGTCTTTCACGGCAATGACGTTTGAGATGATTGCAGCAGACAACGACAAAGATGATAGCGAATGGGACACCTACCACCACCAAACCCAAAATATAGGATTTGTCAGCCGCAGACATTTGGTCGTCATTCAGTGACCCATTGACAGAAAACGGAGTAGGCATGCAAGTGCAAAACATTGAGACTGATTCCTCGTGTTATATATTGCACTCTCAACTTCAGTCCCATTCAAATTGTATTTAGCTATTGTTTTCATGATGAAACACAGCCATAGCAAATTATGCACTTGACGTGCAGTTGCTCTACGACACTGTTGTCACTGAGCACAAAGTACATGTATTTGGGTACTGGACACCGCGTCACAACTAACAGTGTTCTGCTTCAGTTACTGGTCTCATCTTCCCTGCTATACCCGTGTTTCGTCAATGCCTTTCATCATAATGATTTTTTTTAAATAACAATAACAATACTACTACTACTACTGCCACCACTACTACATTAATCTTACTTCTACTGCTACTACTACTAGTAGTATTACTACTCCTACTAAACAGAAACAATTCGTATTGTTGTTGTTGGTAGTTGTAGTAGTAGTAGTAGTAGTAGTAGTAGTAGTAGTAGTAGTAGTAGTAGTAGTAGTAGTAGTAGTAGTAGTAGTATATGACAGTTTACACTTCATTTTCCATTTTTATCGGGGAATTCTGTTGCCGCCTTCCCTATGGAAGGTTGGATTAGTTACAGCCTGTGGCTCGCTCATACCCAAATATCTAATATTAGTTGTGTTTTTTAAATGGATGTTGGGTGAGCAAACCTGAGTACCCGGAGGAAACCCCCGAGACGTTGCCCGTGTGGAAAGTAAATAATATTGGGAGAAACATAACGCCCAGAGGCAAGATCGGTCCCACACCTGTCCGCGCCATTGATTACAACTACTACCACTATTGCTGCTGCTATTATTATTATTATTATTATTATTATTATTATTATTATTATTATTATTATTATTATTATTATTATTATTATTATTACAACTACTACTACAATTTACAAGGTTTCACCCACTATAGGAATTGGAGAGCGGTTTCTCACACATATACATACGAAAGCAAACAGACGCACATGAACTGAATGTTTGGAAAAAAATTATACCAAACAAATATACAAATACATATATAATATATGTGTTAATGATTTTTAAAATATGCACATGGTGGGGATTACAGTGTCACGAAGTGAGTTGGCAAATATTTTCATTTGTGTATACATCACGAGTTTTTAGAGCTAGAACGCAAGCGAGGTCTACTGATGTGGCGTATGTATTCGCTTTGCGTGGGTACTATCTTTCCTAGTTCATTAATATTTTGGTGATGAGACTCTGCTAGATAAAGACTGTTTGGCGAACAAAAGGCTGTTTTCGTATACATCAGAGTGTCTGTGATTGGATGGATGAAATAGGGCTAGGATAGAGTATTAGTGGAATGAAAGATAGATTGTGAAAAAAGAATTAATGCTATGGCGTGTCACTTAGAAATATTATGACCTTGTAGGCTACTTCTATTTTTCACTGTGATGATTCTGGATTCTGTTCATGACAGACACGGTAATTTGAATATTTATATTTCATGATTTACATGATGGAAATATTATATTAAAACTAATGAACAAATTTGTAAAAATGTCAAAGTAGCGCATGTAGAGTTTTATGAGTCATCACAACGGCGTTTCTTCACGGTTGTGTGTGCGTATGTGTGTGTGGGTGTGTGTGGGTGTGTGTGTGTGTGCGTGTGAGTGTGTGTGTACTTGTTTACACAGTGTTCTCTGGACAAACCAGTGAACATCTACATAACTTCTTTTGACAGACCTACTTGTTTTGACGTCAGAACAATGATCCGTTAGGGTAAGGGTTAGGGCTGGGTTAGGGTTAGGGTTAGTGTTCGAACACTTAAAAGTTCTTAAAAAGGAGGACGAAATATGACCCATTGTCAGCACACAACGTATGTGGCGTTTCAGGAAAGTCATGCTAATACTTTGTACCTTCGGCTGAGCGTATGGCTAGGTAGAAACGTATTTATTTTGACATACACTTGAAACTCTACGTACTTTTTTTTTAAAGGACCCCGTTAATTTGACGTCAAAACAGTGTTCCGTTAGGGTTAGGGCTGTGTTAGGCTTAGGGTTAGGTTAAGGGTTTGGATTAGGGTTAGGGTTAGAATTAGGGATTGGGTTAGGGTTAGCTTCAAAAAATGGACAAATTTGTAAAAATGTCAAAGTAACGTATGTAGAGTTTTATGAAAGTCATCACAACGGCGTTTTTACATGGTTGTGTGTGTGTGGGGAGGGGGGAGGGGAGAGGGGGGATGTTTACCAACATCGGGGCATTTTTTAATAGGCGATGTAACTGTTTTCATTTGGGTGAATAATCTGTATTCTGAGTGAAGGTGCTGAGTGTTGATAATGGAATTTCACATTCCTTGTTATATCAGCTTTTTGTCCTTGTGTGAATGCACTCTTACATGCGATATTATTTCAAAATCTCTAACAGAGTGAGCTGAGTTAATTTTCGTTTTGCCGCCAAGTTATTAACCTTTACGAAACGATCGGGCCGATCTATCGGACCCTACCTGTTTGTGCCAAAAGGTCAAAGGGATCGTTACAAGATACAGGATAATTTTTAATCAAGTCTTTAAGTCTTTAATTTTACACAAGGAAATTTAACATGTGGGCATCGGCCCCGGACCAGAATCGTCTCGGATTCGCTCTCAAAGACCGAAATCAGTTAATCAGACGCTTTTTATCTAAAAACGAACTTCCCGTTTGGCAAATGATCGTTATTGGGAATCGTTTTGACAGGTTCCGAACTATTTTCCAATGGGTGTATTGTGACAGTGTGAAAGATGCACGACCACCAATCATCCCATATAGCAGTGAAATCTTGTCTGCTGTAATAATTTTCTTCCCCCTGAGGCCCAGGCATATAATTACACAAATTAAAAAATAAACATATGGATATTTGTGTTGAAATGGAGTCTGTATAATGAAAAAATAAAATGTTTGTGTGAAAACAATTGCCAAAGTGAGAATTTGGCACTGCCCCCCATAGCGGACATTGGGCTTTGGTTGGAATTTTACATGTTCCCCATGGGAGACATTGGGCTTTGGCAAGAGTGAATTTTTAGTACAATGTATAATCATTTCACACACAAAAAACAATCAAATTTTGTTTGTTTTGTTTATTTAGAAACATAAAACAGAAGCTTTAGAAATATATTTGTACAAGTTAGCTAAACTGTGAGGGAACACTGACGAACGTTGACAAGCCTGTGCTAATCCACATGATGGCATATCTATCCTATCATATCCCGTAACTCGGAGGTCGTAGGGGCATTACAGATGATCGTTTAACCAGCGTACTCCATCTTTCTCTGTCCTCAGTAACCCTCAATGCTTCGCTCAGTGTCAAACCAGTCCATTCTCGAATGTATTCCTTCCACCTCTTTTTCTGCCTTCCTCTTCTTCTACCTCTTTGCACTGTGCCTTGCAGGATGGTCTTTGCAAAGCATGATGATCTGGTGACGTGGCCATACCATATATCCAGGGGAAACTGTACCGTTGAGGATGTAATCGCTGTGTGCTGGAGGCAGACATGTTGGAGACCTTATAAACACAAATAGAACATCATAAGTAAATGACAAAGAGTACGAAACACACAATAGAATAGTACAAATAAATAGACAAGTCCTATTGCATCTCAATACCAAAAATAACCACAATTGAAGTAAGTTTTGCAATATTTTGTTAACAGATACACATAAAAGGTGCATCCAAGTCTATCTCACTCAACTGTTCTTGGGTTTAGAGTTAGGGTTATGTCACAATATATATCATCTCAAAAGCCATACTCAAAACATACTCACGCACTGACACAGCCATATAACTCGAAGGTCGTAGGGGCACTCCAGATGATCGTTTAACCAGCGTACTCCATCTTTCTCTGTCCTCAGCAACCCTCATGACTTCGCTCAGTGTCAAGCCAGTCCATTCTCGAATGTTGTCCTCCCTCCTCTTTTTCTCACCCTCTTTTTCTGCCTCCTTGCACCATGCCTTGCAGGATGGTCTTTGCAAGGCCATACCATCGGAGTTTCCGTTTCTTCACCACTGTGAGCATGTCATCGTGTTGTCCAATGGCTTGTGTGATGGTCTGTTGGATTTCGTTGTTGGTGATTTGCTGAGTATGGGAAATGCCCCGAAGTCTTCTGTAGCACCTCATCTCCATGCTTTGTACTCTTCGTTGTAGATCTGCTGTGGGGGTCCATGTTTCTTGGGGTCCACACACATTATAAACATAAATAAACACATTACACTGTAAACAGTAATTGAATCAGCACACACATACTCATAGTCATAGCTCTCGGAGTCTTTCAAACACAAACGAACGAACGAACAATGAGGTTTAACGTCTACACCCACCATTGGCAATATGGCAGACGGGGATAACCATCCCAAGGAACAATGGGTAGGGACCTGAATCAACACTGAACCACCAGAGCAATCATAAAGCTTAAATGTACAGTGAAAATGACCACATTTTATATCACCCACCACGGGATTCGAACCTGGGTCATCGGTGTGCCAGGCGAACGTTCTACCATTTGAGCTACGGCGGTGGAACACTCTCACACACATATTCAGACATAAATATGAATAAATAGATAGCCCATACACACTACACACACTTAGTTGAATGGTCAAATGGTTGGTCTGCTCTGGTTACCTACAGTCCCGTTAGCCCCTCTGGGGTCATCAGACGTTACCCCTTCTGTCCCGTTAGCCCCCATGGGACCTTCAGTTTTCAAAAGAATCGTATAAAGAATCCAACATAACACCGTCAAGAAGTTTGTTTTCTTTCAACAAATTAACATCCTATTGACATATTTACGATGATAAAAAGTTTGAAACTTACCTTTATTTAGATCTGGAGAAGTCCAAACGTTGCTCAGTCGTTCACTTCAAGTGAAACACGTGGCAACTGCCATTTGCCATAACGGGTTCTCTGCTTAGTTAGTTACCAGTTGCTTCCCTTGCTTTAGTTTTGTTCCACAGAGGGGCTACTGGGCTTTACTGGTTATAAAATCTCTAAAATGCATTCCTTTAGTTTGAAGATGGGGGTCTCTTTCTACGGGTTTCAGAGGGTGCAATGGGCCTACCAGGGCTAATAATATGGAAGTGAATGCTTCTGTTAGCCTTTTTAAAGCAGACAGTGATAATGATGTGGGTTGTGAGCCATACATTTCCTTCCTTCTAAACATTGGAGCAAAACGATGGAAATAACCTTGTATATTTTTTTACAAAATACACATTCATTTACTTTATTCTGAAATATTTTCTAGACAATTCAGTCTATTTACTTTCAGCAAATGTAAACATTTTTTATTTGTGAAAAGTTCCAGGGTGCCAAGAACAAAAAGAGAACGTCAGGCCTGTCACTTTCTGCCAAATCTTAAAATGACATATTTTTTCTTTCTTTTTTTACTTTGCAAAAGTATATTTCCAAAGGGTGAAAAAGAGTCTTTTTATAGACACATGAATGATGTCAAAATGTGATGCAGATTTTAAGTCAATTCGAGAATTTACATCATATGAAACATTTTCCTCCTTTGAAATATTTTCATCCTTTAATTTTGTTTATATCCTGAAAATTTGGTGTTTGGAATAAAAAAATACATTCGATGTAAGCGAAGATACATTGTAGCCGTGTTCGTTATATCGAGACAGTTCTAAGTATTAAATAAGAACAACTCTGGCAGGGATTTTTTTTCATCATTCGGTAAAAGCGTTGTTCGCTGAAAGCGTGTTGGTTATAAGCGTGTTTGGCTGTATATATATCACACACAAAACACGTTATAATACCACATGATTCGGTTACTTCCCTTGACTTGATGGTGGAGACAGTGCATGGACGAGCAGATGTGAAAGTGTTATTGTAGTATTCAATTCTTTTATGATGGTGAAATTATAGTATTCAATGTTTGTGGATGTGTAATTGTAGTATTCAAATCTTTTATGATGGTGTAATTGTAGTATTCAATGTTTGTGATGGTGTAATTTGTTTTCTTTTGTGCTTCTTCTCTTCTTTGTTTCTCTGTTCTTTGTTTCTCTGTTCTTTGTTTCTCTGTTCTTTGTTTCTCTGTTCTTTGTTTCTCTCTTCTTTGTTTCTCTCTTCTTTGTTTCTCTCTTCTATTTGTTCCGTTTCTTTATATGTAGTGTTATGTTTGCGTCGACTTTGTTTACTTGTTCTTGTATCTTTCTTTCTATTAAAATATGTATTTCTACTATGAATGAGAGGGAGAGAGAGAAAGAGAGAAAAATTGTATAGTACGCAATTCACATACATGTAATGTTATTTCTTTTTTTGGCTGTGCTGAACATATACGCAGCTGATAAACGGTGATCAAACAGTTCACACAAAAATGCATAATTACACATGCTGTGTGCACTTTCAACATCTAACACGACTTCATACATTTATGGATCACTCATTTCATCATCTATTTTGTTGCAGAAAGCATCACCATGCTGCAACTAATGAGCAAAAGTAATTTGGCACCCATTGTCGGCACCTTAAAGTGAGAAAGTCATTAACATTAGTTACTCCATTGTCATTGGGGCATAACAAATATATTTTTACTAACCTCTAACTGAAAATGAACTTGTAGCAAGGACGACCACCTCCGCTTATCCTGCCTCTTATCCTATCTTATTTTATAACTCGACAGTCGTTGAGGCACCACTGATGATCGTTTAACCAGTGTACCCAATCTTCTTCTGTCCTCAGCAACCCGTATGGCTTCGCTCAGTGTCAAGCCAGTCAATTCTCGAATGTTATCATCCCAAATCTTTTTACGTCTTTTATAATGTTAGGGCTTATGTTGTACACTCTCATTGTTGCACACAGAGCTGCATGGCAGACTACAAACACATGATATAGATGTTGTTGGTGTTGTAGATATTTCTATAAGATTATTCTGAGGTTTAAAATTTGCTCAATTGTACTTCGCCCTGCCTTGGATTCTGCTTGTTCTTCAGCTATGATTTGTTCAGCTTGGGGTTTCAACCTGTTAAGTATTATTTTCTGGAGGACTTTGCTGGGATGGCTGATGAGGCTGATGGTGCGGTAGTTTTGACATTTCTGATGGTTAACCTTTTGGGAAGAGTGATGCCAAATGACATGGTCTATGGTGTAGGTCACTCCCCACTGTGCCAGATATTGTTACAGATAATGGTAAGAGCGTTAATCATCGCTTCTTCCCCTGCTAGAATTATGTGGGTATGTTGTCCACTCCCGCTGACTTCCCCTTCTTTAGCGATTGCAATCCTGCCTCAACTGCTTCTCGGAGAATTGGGAGAATTTCTTCTTCTTCTCTGTTCTTGGAACATGCTAGAACTGATAAGCCTGCGTTTGATGTGCGGTTGTAAAGGTCAGAGCAGTGATCTGTCCATCTATCCAAGACTTCTTGTTCTTCTGTAAGGCACAAGACAGACTTGTTTGGATCGCGGACACACTTGTTAGCCTCTTCACTGTCAAGTAGGTCTTCTTGCTGTTGCTTTTGTTCAGATTGTTCTATATATTTTGGCATAGGTCTTGCCTTGTCGGATGTCATTGTTGATTTCTCGGTAGGCATCAGCTTCCTGTGAGTTTTTTTTTTCATTTTCAACTCTCTTCGTTTATCACACAGGTCCAAAAGTTCAGGTGTGATCCACGGTTTCTTCTTTGGGCGGTGCTTGCCAAAGATTTCAGTGGCGGCATCTGTAACAGCTGAGTTGAAGGTGGTGGTCATGGTGTTGACATCTACTTCACCAGCTCCCAAAATGAGCAGTGGTACAAATTTTCCTCAAATTGTGGCTTGGAATGTTTTGCCACCTTCGGGTCTTGCAGATTGTCCAGGTCGAACTTCATTCTGGTGCACTTTGCTTTGTTTACTCTCTTCAAGTGGAGCCGGAAAAACGTCATCACGAGATCGCGGTCACTTCCGATGTCTGCTCCTGGAAAAGTGCGTGTCTTCCTAAATGTTGATGCTAGATCTGAGGCGTTTGTTGACTGTGATGTAGTCAATCTGGTTGTGATGCACCCCGCTGGGACTGTGCCAGGTCCATCGTCTGGATTTTTTGTGGGGACCAACCGTGTTTGCCAGCATCAGATTGTTGTATCTGGCAAACTCCAAGAGTGTCATTTGTCTTGTTGTTGCAGTGAGGTCCACATGAAGCGCGACCTCGGTGAGGTAGTGAGTCCGGCTTTGTGTTCCTCTGTGGAACAGCTGGAGGCCACACTGAGGGACGCACTAGATAGGCATGCCCCTATCTACAGGCGTAAGGTTAGGGTAGGTAAGTCAGAACCATGGTACAGTGCTGTCGAAGATGAGCTCAGTGAAGCCAAGAGGCAGCGTCGTCAGGCTGAGAGGAGATGGTTGAAGAGTGGTCTCACAGTGGGCAAACAAATTTACACTGCTGCCAAGCGACGAGTAATGCAAATTGTCCATAGGGCCAAGTTTGCTTTCTTTAGTGGTCGAGTGGCCAACAGTGAGACTAGCAAGCAACTCTTCTCGGTCTGTGACCGCCTCAGATGCAAGGAAAAAAGTAGCGCTCTACCTACCACTCACCCACCTTGTGACTTACCAGATGTTTTTTGTCACTTTTTCACCAAGAAATTCGCTGATATACGCTATGAACTTGATCACGATGCTGGTGTGCAAACAAATGTAGATGCATTGCCAACTGTTTTAAATTATGTACGGTTTGACCATTTTGAACCAGTTTCTGTTAATGAAGTCAGGAAGGTCATAAAAAATCTAAACCAACCACTTGTTCTCTTGATCCCATTCCCACTTCTCTCCTCCTTGACTGCCTTGACCCTCTTCTCCCAACAATAACACACATTGTCAATGAGTCTCTGTCCACCGCTACTGTTCCTGCACCTTTCAAGACGGCAGTTGTCAAGCCACTGCTCAAAAAGCCCAGCCTAAATCAGAATGAACTAAAAAACTACAGACCAGTGTCTAATCTATCATTTTTGTCCAAGGTTACAGAAAAGTTGGTACTGAAGCAGTTACTCTCATACTTGCAAAGCAACTCTCTTCTCAGTCCCCATCAGTCAGTTTATCGCACCTCTCATAGCACCGAGACAGCATTACTCAAAATCACAGGTGACATTCTGCTTGCTCTGGACAAAGGCAACTTATCTCTTTTAACACTTCTTGATCTATCGGCTGCCTTCGACACTGTAGACCACAATATTCTGTTCGAAACTCTCGAGTCGCAGTTTGGAGTTTCAGGGAATGCCTTGGCCTGGTTCAAGTCATACCTCCAAGGTCGTACGCAAACTGTCAGCATTGCTGAGGTGCTCTCAAAGAAGGAAAATTTGACTTATGGTGTGCCGCGAGGGTCAGTTCTTGGACCGATTCTCTTCGTGTTGTACACAAAGCCTTTGCTCGAACTGATTCAAAAACACGATGTAACTGTTGAAGCTTTTGCTGACGATACTCAGCTTTTAAAATCAAGTCTACCGGTACAAATCGATACCAATGTCCAGACTGTACAGAATTGCATTTATGATGTCCGGTCCTGGATGAAACAAAACAAGTTAAAGCTCAATGATGATAAAACAGAGGTTCTCCTGTTCAAAAAGACCAGAACTGCCTTAGCTTGCACCTTGCCTAGCACTGTAAGTGTAGGAGAGCATGAAATCTCTTTCTCTCAGTCGGCTAGAAATCTAGGCTTTTTTATGTCGAGTGACATGACGCTTGATTTCCATATTGCACAAGTTTGTAAATCAGCATATGCTGCCTTTCATCAGATCAGCTCCATTCGCTGCTACTTAACCCTTCAAGCAACCATCACCTTAGTCTGTGCTTTAGTCTTGTCTAGGCTAGACTATTGTAATGCCCTACTGGCTTCCTGCCCGAGTCATCTCATAGACAAACTTCAAAAAGTCCAGAATTGTGCTGCTAGGCTAGTCTTTAGGGCAAAAAAGCGCGATCACATCACTCCACTACTCCGTAAGCTTCATTGGCTACCCATAGAGGCCCGCATTAAATACAAACTGTCCGTACTGTGCCACAATTTCTTCTCTGGAACCTGCCCTTCATATCTGTCAGATCTGCTGTCTGTCTATGTCCTTCTCGCACTCTTCGCTCTTCTTCTGACTCTCGCACACTCTGCATTCAAAAAACCAACACCAAAATGTACGGAGAACGGGCATTCACCTATTGTGCACCCAGACAATGGAACACTCTTCCAGCCAACATCAGACACAAGCAGACCACACCCTCATTCAAGCAAGCTCTAAAATCTCACCTCTTCAAACTCTACTATCATGATTAAATCCTTCATTCTATAGACCCTAGCCGCAGCTCATATTTGTTCTGCTTTTGGCTATGCTTGTGGATTTGCTGTGATTGTGATGACTTGTTTGCAGAAAGTTAACTTTATGTATTTTGTTTGATTTTGTGAGTGTGGTTTTATTTTATTTTATTTTTTTTCTCATTGTATAATTTCTAATGCAATATTGTCAGTTGTTTCATGTTTGTTTCTTTCCTTTCATGTAAAGCGCTATGCGCCTGTCTCTAAAAGCGCTATATAAATGTCCATTATTATTATTATATTATGTGTCTCCCCAGATGTGGTGCACATTTTGGCCAATCTTAGCATTCCAGTCGCCTTGCACAATGACTATGCCCTTCTTCGGCACTTGGTCAAGGGCAGCCTGCAGATGTTCATAGAAACCCTCGACTTTGCAATCATCATATTCTGATTTTGGGGCGTAGGCCTGAATGATGGTGATGTTGAAAGAAGCTGCTCTCAGACGGATGGTAATTATTCTACAGGAGACTGGGCGGCAACCAATGACAGTGGCCAGAATTTCTTTGTGGACCACGAATCCAACGCCGTGTTCGTGCCTGTCATCTCTCCCGGTTAAATAAAGCTTGTGGCCTTTGTCGGTCGTTGTTTCACCTAGGCCTTTTCAGCGCATACCTAAAATGTTCCATCAATAGTGGTCCAGCTCGTGGGCAAATTCTTCTATTTTTTTCTCCGCAGTTAGGGTTTTGACATTTCAGGTTCCTATGATGAATGAATGTGTGCGAAAATTATCGATTGTGTGCGTATAATGTATACTCACTAGTCATGTAACGTATTATTGGTTATGATATCAATTGCGCATAAGGCCTATGTATTTACTAGTCATATTGTGTACTAGTCATAATAATTTAAATGGAATCTTTGTTCATCAAGTATTTTTTATTACTACCATGCTGTATGAATGTGTGCGAAAATGTATTGATTGTTTGTGCATGATGTATAAGAACATTGACTACTAGTGGTTTTTGTACCCTGGCAAGCCAGGGTACACAGGTTGCTGTTTAAAATGTAGACAGAGAGACAACTGTTGTCTGCGAGTTTCATTTGGACGATGATACCTCCCCATATCCCCCTTGATACCTCACCATAACCCCCCCTTCCCTGATATCTCCTCTCCCCGCCCCCCCTCCCCCTATGATGCCTCACCAAACCTCCTTGATACTTCCCCGAACCCACTTGATACCTCCCTATACCCCCTTGATACCTTCCGTACCCCCCCTTGTAACCTACCTGTACCCTCCTTGATACTTTTCCGTTGATCGTTTCGCAGGTATGGATGAAAGGAATCGACCATCACCATACCCCCTTATATATACCCGTATCCCCGTTCTGTCTACCCATGCCCCTTTAAACCTACGCGTAGCCCCCTTTTACCTACACGTACCACCCCATCCCAATCCTTGGTAATAATAATAATAATAATAATAATAATAATAATAATAATAATAATAATAATAATAATAACAATAACAATAATACTAATAATATTGAATATAGAATAATACAAATAAAAATCATAAAAAACACCAAGGTTTTAAAATAAATTTTGATCTAAGATATAATAATAATAATAATAATAATAATAATAATAATAATAATAATAATAATAATAATAATAATAATAATAATAATAATAATAATAATAATAATAATAAATAAGTTAAAAGGAAAAAGCCTAAATTAAAAAGATAAATATCCATATTGTAGTGTTTAAAAAAATATATATATATGGCCCGCGAGAGATTTGAACTTGGGTCGCCTGCACGGTAGGCGAATGTCTTACTACTACTACTACTACTACTACTACTAATAAGAAGAAGAAGAAGAAGAAGAAGAAGAAGAAGAAGAAGAAGAAGAAGAAGAAGAAGAAGAAGAAGAAGAAGAAGAAGAAGAAGAAGAAGAAAAGAAGAAGAAGAAGAAGAAGAAGAAGAAGAAATAAGTTAAAAGGAAAAAGCCTAAATTAAAAAGAAAAATATCCATATCGTAGTGTTTAAAAAAAAATATGGCCCGCGAGAGATTTGAACTTGGGTCGCCTGCACGGTAGGCGAATGTCTTACTACTACTACTACTACTACTACTACTACTACTACTACTACTACTACTACTAATACTAATACTAATACTACTACTACTACTACTACTAATAATAATAATAATAATAAAAAGAAGAAGAAGAAGAAGAAGAAGAAGAAGAAGAAGATCGAATATAGAATAATACAAATAGAAATCATAAAAAAAACACCCAGGTTTTTTAAATAAAGTTCGATATAAGATATAATAATAATAATAATAATAAACTAATAATAATAATAATAATAATAATAATAATAATAATAATAATAATAATAATAATAATAATTATTATTATTATTATTATTATTATTATTATTATTATTATTATTATTATTATTATTATTATTAGTTTATAACTAATAATAATAATAATAATAATAATAATAATAATAATAATAATAGTAATAGTAATAATAATAATAATAATAATAATAATAATAATAAATAAGTTAAAATAAAAAAGCCTAAATTACAAAGCCAAAATTTAAAAGCCTAAATTTAAAAGCCTAAATTTAAAAGCCTAAATTTAAAAGCCTAAATTAAAAAGAAAAATATCCATATTGTAGTGTTAAAAAAAAAATATGGCCCGCGGGAGGTTTGATCTTGGGCCCACTGGCACGATAGGCGAATGTCTTACTAACTCAGCTATCAATGATTCGTATTAAAATCGTCAATTTTTTGGTCTATATGGGAAAACATGCTGAAACCTCGATTCGATTTTTAATTAATCAAATTTAATTAGTTAAACACAAACATTTTGTAAGATTGGTGGCCAGAGTGCAAAAGTGTTTTGAATGGAAATAAAACAAAATTAGCGTTATTACGAAACGGCACGTTCTAGACACGGGTTGAATGGAAATGTCGGCTATAACGATTTCGTGGGTTTTGAGCACAAACAGGCCGATCCACAGCACCCAGCACCTGCCCAGATCAGCGATTTTTTTGCGATTTGATAAAATTATAGTCCCCGACACATCAGCATATAGGGGACTATGTGATTAAGAAGACAAATTATAAAAAATAAGGACAAGGTGGGTTAGGGAGAATAAAAATTTGTGTTAAAAGCCTCCTATCAAGGGATAAAAATCCTATCAGGACCACGTTTAAAAGGACAAGACAACATAAAACAAAGATTAGACAAAGTTAATGTATATATTATAATACGGATGAGGTACATCCGTGTTGACAAGACGAGGTGTCAAGTAAATAGTCGTAATACATGGCAGTCCTGTGTCAGGAGAGGACATCTATAGATTAAATACAATTGATAAAATGGGACAGTGCTTGGTCGATAAAAAAGGGGGGTCAATGTGCATAGACAATACTACTGTATGTACCATTAACATGTCGGTAATGGTTATACGCCTGTGGTGGGGTGATGCTGGGACCCAGGACAAGGGTCTACTGAAGGTCAACCAGCCACGAATGTCAGGCCATGAGAGGTATCACCCAGGACCCAGGGGGTCGACTGTGGTGCATACATAACGGGGATAAGTCTATGTAGTTAGTCAGTCCATAGGTAAAGGCTAAGCATAGGATAAGGCACCAGGTGCCTACAATCTCTAGTCAGCCGGCACACCACGGAAGCCCAGGGCTACCATCGAACCAGGTCCGAGGCGCGGGAACCGGGTGGCAAAATGGGAAGGTCAGTCCATGGTAACTGGGACACAAACCCTAGATCATATAGGGTGGCCAGTAATAAGTAAGAGTGTAGTCGTTGGGTAAGATATAGGTTGTGTTGGATAGAGGCACAGGACTAGGGTCACTGCAGCCATCATATCTATAACGTCAGTCCATTGGCAGTAGCACCCAGGCCCGAGGGGTCGACTGAAGGTGTCTACGTGTAATGAGATGTCTTGATAGGTGTGTCAGTCGAAGGGCACGATAGATATAATTAATACACTATAGATATAATGAATACACAATAGATATGATGAATATAAACTCACAATTCGACAACTAACCGTCGACTACGGTACAACAAACTTACATAACGAAGGGGACATGATTTTTACCTGGACTTGCACGTATTCAAACTGGGAACTAACCGCTGCCTTTTCGAGGCAAGATTTATACATGTACGTAGTTGCGCCCCTTAGACGTTTTCTGCTTTCGCTTCATGTCCATAGCAGTTTTACTTTGTGTTGTCTTAATGCAACAGAGAGAGAGAGAGAGAGAGAGAGAGAGAGAGAGAGAGAGAGAGAGAGAGAGAGAGAGAGAGAGAGAGAGAGAGACAGAGAGAGAGAGACAGACAGACAGACAGACAGACAGAGACAGAGAGAGAGAGAGAGAGAGAGAGAGAGAGAGAGAGAGAGAGAGAGAGAGAGAGAGAGAGAAGGAGATGTAGGTTTATGTAGGTAACAGCACAATCTTAAACAATCTACACCGCGCTAGTGCTTTCTTTGTGTAAACAGTTTTACAACAGTGCATATTCATCTATTCAGTTTGTGATTAGATAGCTTAGTGTAGTTTAGATAGTTTAGTGTAGCTTAGATAGTTTAGTGTAGTTGTATAGTGTTACGTTGAAACGTGAACGAAAGTATGTCGGAAGCGCGCACGATAGATCTAATCGTTTCGTTTTGCAAAGTATTCAATAATGGTGTTTATTTACCTTTGATTTGAGTTTGCATTGTTGTTAGGAGAGGCTTTGTATAACGTTGATAATTTGCGTTAGTCGATATTAGTTGAGAATCTTCTGGATATGCGTGTTTACTCTTGATAGAAAATTCCCGATACATGTCGAAGCAAGAGGTCGTTCTGGAAGATATAAAAATATGTATTGACGTAAGTCAGTGATGACGATCTTTTATTCGATTGGTGGCAGTGCGTCATTTCTACAGTATTCGAAATCCTTCCGGAAGAGAGAGAGGTTATTTAATCGTGTGCCGAGATTATTGTTGATAGTAAAGTTGTTGATAGTGATTTGGAGAGTTGCTGTGAAAGTTGTTGAGTTGAGTTGAGAATTGTATGCAGTTGTTGGTGTGTGCTGAATAAAAGTGGAAAACTTCATACGTCGACTTTGTGACTTGTATGCTGTTTGGACGGGCTGTGTGAATAAACGAATCTGAGTTACACAACTATCAGGAATTCAAGCATCGGGGCTGAATCAGATACTGATAGAAAACACCAACATCAAACTGAGTGTAACATTTTGGGGGTCAAGCCGCGATTCACGCCATAGCCAAGGGTTCAACTGCTACAACAAGCGAGTCAACGTTACGAGAGGCAGTCATCGAGGGTAGCCGCCAACGAGTTGCGTCGAGAGGGGCCAACACACTGGGACTACATCACCGATAGGTTCGGGTTGACTGCAAGGGCGTGTAGTCGCCGAAGAGTTGCTTCGTGAGCGAACAACAAGTCGGGACTACGTGGCTGCCGCAAGACTACGTCAAGGGACAGTCTCGGAGCTACATCGCCAGTGTTACAGCGAGCGTCGAGCGGACGTCGCGTCTACTTCAGCACAGGAGCGTATACATCAACACCAGCGTGGTGCAGCGTCGCATACGACGAGGACAGCGGGGCCTGCGTCAGCGAAGGCGACTAGTGACAAGCATCAGCGCTACTGCAGAAAGCGTGCTGTTCTAGAACAGTCTAGAAAGGTACAGCACAGTCAAGAACTTTCCAGAAAAAAAGAACTCTACAGTCAAGAACTTTCTAGAAAAAGAACGTTCCAGAAAAGAACTTTCCAGAAGCATCAAGATGGCTGACTTCTGGCAGAAAGGGGTTGAACTAAATCTAAAAGGCAAACAGCTGACGGAGTACGTCAAATGCCAGGAGAGAATATTGCGTGAAGAAAGAGAAGAACAGCGAAGGCGCGAAGAAAGAGAATGGGAAGAAAAGCGTCTAGAAAAAGAAATAGAATTAGAACAGAAGCGTCTAGAATTAGAGGAGCAGCGACGCCGAGAAGAAAAGGAAGAACAGCGTCAACGGGAAGAAAGGGAAGAACAACGTCGCCGTGAAGAAAGAGAGTTCGAGTTGAAGCGTCTTGAAGGTGAGCGTCAGTACCAGTTAGAGTTGGCGCGTATCCAAAACAATCAGCATGCGCCACAAGTCACCAACGACCATACGGCTCCAAAATTGCCAGCTTTCGTCGACGGGAAGGACCAGATTGACAGTTATCTGGCGAGATTCGAAAGGTTCGCTGAAAGCTCTAACTGGCAACCTCAAGACTGGGCAATTCGACTGAGTGCACTTCTGACGGGGCAAGCTCTCGAAGTTTACACCAGACTGTCGAACGATGACGCCAAAAACTACGACGTCTTGAAAGAGGCCCTGTTGCAGTGCTACAACTTTACAGAGAAGGGCTACCGTAAACGCTTCCGTGAATGCCGGCCTAAGTCAGACGAGACGCCAAAGCAGTTTGTGGAGCGCCTGTCGTCATATCTACACAAGTGGGTGGAGTTATCAGGCGAAATGAAGTCTTACGACAGTCTCCATGACCTGATCGTGAAGGAACAATTTCTCAATGCCTGTCACAAGGACCTAGCGACCCACTTAGAAGAACAAAAGCTGCAGACGCTTAAAGATGTGACTGAGGCTGCTGAAAGATATCTCATCGCTCATGGGAAGACCCTGGGGCCACCCAGCGCGACGAAACATTTTCAGAAGACTGCAAACCATGGGAACCAGATCCAAGGGAGCCAGACGAGCCAGAGACAGACGGACTCCACGCCTCCTCCCAGGGAAGGGCATTCAAGAGGCTGTTTCACCTGCAACGCTACAGACCACAGGGCGGCTAATTGTCCTCAAAACAAAAGTAGCGGACAGCGGAGCAGTACGGACAACGCAGCGGCGGGCAACCGGCAGAGGCGGTTCTCCAATCAACGGCAAACCAGTAGATCTGACCATCAGGTGTGCGGCGGGAGCGTCATTCTTCCGAGTGAGACCAAGCGCACAGCTACTCCTGCCGACGTGCAAGAGTGCATGACCGATGGCCAACTTCTCCTTGCCAACGGAAAATCCATCCCCGTCGTCGCCAGCGCAGCTGTGACCGTCCAGAACATGCCAGTTTCGAAGGGACGCGTCGGAAATCATGAAGTGACTGTTTTAAGAGACTCTGGCTGCAGTGGGGTCATCGTCAGAGAAGACCTAATCGCTAAAGAACAGTTCACTGGCGATTCAAAATGGACACTTATGGCCGACAGCAAATGTTTGAAAGCGCCAGTTGCGAAGATTCATGTCAACACCCCTTTCTACATAAGCGAAGTCGAAGCGGTTTGCCTGAAGAAGCCGCTGTATGATTTGATGATCGGGAATATCGACGGCGCGAGACGACCCGACAACCCCGATCCAGAGTGGAGTCCTGCCTCAACCCAACGCGTCGAAGTTGTGGAGGAGGATCCATTGCCATTTCCCGATGGAGACCTTACAGAGCTGCTACGGGACAATGTGGTTACTCCGGCTCAGCCCTGCCGACCAGAGATCGTCGGTGCTGTTACTACCAGGGCCCAGGCCAAGAGAGACAAGACGTCTACGCCACTGAAGGTCGCCGACAACTCTAAAGCTGCCATCGTGGACAGAGATAAGCTGATCCAGCTCCAGGAAGATGATAGTACTTTAAACAAGTACAGGAACCGCCAAGACCACGTGACCAAAGGCAGTGGTACGGTCTATTTTGAGGTGAAGGCCAAGATCCTGTATCGAATTTTCCAGCACCCGAGGGTCAACGGAGGGAAACCACTACGTCAAGTCTTGGTACCGTTACCCCTAAGACGCCAGGTGATGGAAGTAGCGCATGACTCAATCATGGGAGGTCACCTAGGCATCAAGAAGACGTCAGACAGAATCCAGGCGGTGTTCTACTGGCCAGGACTTCATGCGGACGTCAGCCGTTTCTGTCGATCATGTGACATTTGCCAGAAGACCATACCTCGAGGAAGGGTCCCGAAAGTGCCTATGCAGAGGATGCCCCTGATCGACCGACCTTTCAAGAGGGTGGCCTTAGACTTAATCGGTGAAATAAGACCTCCGAGTGAAGAAGGTCATCGATGGGTACTGACTTTGGTAGACTATGCGACTCGGTACCCAGAAGCAGTGCCTCTGAAGAAGATTGACACTGAAACTGTTGCAGAGGCGCTAGTGGACATGTTCAGTAGACTTGGAGTGCCTGAAGAAATTCTGACAGACCTCGGGACGCAGTTCGTCTCTGACTGCATGAAGGAGGTCAACAGACTGCTGAGCATCCGGCATTTAACTACGACACCCTACCATCCGATGTGCAACGGGCTTGTCGAGAAGTTCAATGCTACGCTGAAGTCCACCCTGAAGAAACTGTGCAGCGAGCAGCCCAGACAATGGCATCGCTATATCAACGCCTTACTTTTCGCCTACAGAGAAGTACCGCAGGAGTCCACCGGCTTTTCTCCGTTCGAGCTGCTGTACGGAAGAACCATCCGAGGGCCGATGCACATCCTAAAAGAACTGTGGACGAAAGAAGTAGAGACCCCAGAGGTAAAGAACAGCTACCAGTACGTGTTTGAGCTACGGGAGAAGCTGGAGCAGACTCTCGAGATAGCCAGAGAAAACCTGAAGAAATCCCAGGACTGTGGAAAGCACTACTATGACCGTAGGGCTGTGAACAGGAAGTTCAAACCTGGCAACAAAGTGCTAGTGCTGCTACCTACTGATCATAATAAGTTGCTGATGCAGTGGAAAGGCCCGTACGAAGTGGAGACCGTGGTGGGGATCAACGACTACAAGGTGAAGGTCGGCCAGCATTCCAAGATATACCACGCCAACCTCCTTAAGCTGTACGTGGAAAGGCCATCAGAGACTGTGCAGGCAGCAACAGCAGCTGAGATCGACAACAGCTTTGACAGCGAAGAACTGTTGGAACTGGGAGACTTCCACAGCAAAGAAGGCATCGATGATGTTAAGCTAGGACCGAGCTTGACGGAAGGTCAAAAGATGGAGCTCAAGGACCTTATGGGCGAGTTTCCCCTCAACTTCAGCGATGTCCCTGGCTCTACAACTTTGGTCGAACATGAAGTCCACACCCAGACCTGGAAGGAGCATCTGCAGACCTTGAGGGAGCTGTTCCACCGTCTCGCAGAAGCCAACCTGACCGTGAGACCCAGCGAATGCATCCTGGGAGCTGACAACGTCGACTGCGTCGGACATCCGATGGAAGAAGGAGACAACGGAGGACGCACTGATTCCAGGGAAGCCCACGTGATCATCATCTTTGACCCTGGGCCGATGACGACCGCAACTGACGAGGGCGTCGTTTCCTTGCGAATGGAAGAACATTGACTGTGTGGATGAACTGTGAACATTGACAATATCCAGATAGACTTGAAGATGGAAACCATTGACTCTGTGTAGATAAGCTGAGCGCAATTACAGTATTCAGAAAGTCTTAAATTAGTTTCAATTGAGGATTTTGTTTGTGCATTACGTTTCAACGTTGTTGAAAGAAATTGGGTAAATTTCTTCTTGAGTGGGGGGTTATGTTACGTTGAAACGTGAACGAAAGTATGTCGGAAGCGCGCACGATAGATCTAATCGTTTCGTTTTGCAAAGTATTCAATAATGGTGTTTATTTACCTTTGATTTGAGTTTGCATTGTTGTTAGGAGAGGCTTTGTATAACGTTGATAATTTGCGTTAGTCGATATTAGTTGAGAATCTTCTGGATATGCGTGTTTACTCTTGATAGAAAATTCCCGATACATGTCGAAGCAAGAGGTCGTTCTGGAAGATATAAAAATATGTATTGACGTAAGTCAGTGATGACGATCTTTTATTCGATTGGTGGCAGTGCGTCATTTCTACAGTATTCGAAATCCTTCCGGAAGAGAGAGAGGTTATTTAATCGTGTGCCGAGATTATTGTTGATAGTAAAGTTGTTGATAGTGATTTGGAGAGTTGCTGTGAAAGTTGTTGAGTTGAGTTGAGAATTGTATGCAGTTGTTGGTGTGTGCTGAATAAAAGTGGAAAACTTCATACGTCGACTTTGTGACTTGTATGCTGTTTGGACGGGCTGTGTGAATAAACGAATCTGAGTTACACAACTATCAGGAATTCAAGCATCGGGGCTGAATCAGATACTGATAGAAAACACCAACATCAAACTGAGTGTAACATATAGTTTAGTGCTGTTTAGATAGTTTAATGTGATATAGTTTAAATAAATAGATTGGGTTTTTAATTAGTTTAGTATTTTGTCCATAACAATTATTTCCTCTGTGGTATGAGTTCGATCCACCCAAGATAAAAAAAAAATATGTAACTAACATGTAAGGCTTGCCCTATTGATGTACCTGATAACAAATATGTAACCTACCGGTGAGGCTTGCCTTATCGATGCACCTGATAATATGTAACCTATAGGTGAGGCTTGCCTTATCGATGCACCTGATAATATGTAACCTATAGGTGAGGCTTGCCTTATCGATGCACCTGATAATATGCAACCTACATGTGAGGTTTGCCTTATCAATGCACCTGATAGCAAATATGTAACTTACAGGTGAGACTTGCCTTATCAATACACCTGATAACATATATGTAACCTACAGGTGAGGCTTGCCTTATCAATACACTTGATAACAAATATGTAACCTACAGGTGAGGCTTGCCTTATCAATGCACCTGATAACAAATATGTAACCTACAGGTGAGGCTTGCTTTATCAATACACCTGATAACAAATATGTAACCTACAGGTGAGGCTGGCCTTATCGATGCACCTGAAGGCTGCAAGTGAGCTGCTTGAATTATGCTTTATCCTGTATGGGTTTTGAGCTGCTTGAGTTAGGCTATATCCGGTATCGGCTTTGAGCTGCTTGAGTTAGGCTATATTCTGTATCGGCTTTGAGCAGCTCTTGAACTGAATGTGCGCTATATAAGAGCGAAGAACAAAATGTTGATGAAACGTTTTATTTTTACCTATTGAACCTACTAGACTTGTGCCGGGGAAACTTTGAAATGGCCAAATTTTGGTCTTTTCTGTCCGTCAGTCTGTTTGTCGAGCGTCACTGACCTCAGTGTGAGCATAACCGACGTTATCTGTATCGCAAAGACCAAAGTAAATGTGTTGTTAAATGCCTTTTGCTTGATATTTCAAACAAGGCTAAAGCGGTACGAACAGTGTTTGGTATACAATCATTGTAACTCAAAGTTACATTTTAAATGTCTAATATCACCTAAATGTGTGAACAGACATTAAATTAAAGATTGATTGATTGTAACTCAAGGCCAGTCACTCGGCTATAGTCCATTGGTCCCAAATTCATTTGTTTAAAACACTTGTTTTCAATAGCTAAAAAATGACTTGACCAATTCTGCTATTGTTCTTGTTGTTCTGTTGTTGTTGTTGTTGTTGTTGTGGTTGTTGTTGTTGTGGTTGTTGTGGTTGTTTTAATCGTGCAGCTCCTGCAGCTACTGAGTGATTCATAGTTGCATTTTCTCAAAGGTCAAGGTCTTTGAGGTTCATCATGTCTAAATCCGTTTGCGATGAATCTGAAACGTGTCTAAAAAGATTGCGATCAATGTCAGTTTGCAGACAGTTCAGTTATTGGCCGATCATTTATTTTGTTTTAGAATTAAACCGAGACAGTTCCACGAAAATTAACGCTTTTGAAAATGCTAGTTCTCTCTCTCTCTCTCTCTCTCTCTCTCTCTCTCTCTCTCTCTCTCTCTCTCTCTCTCTCTCTCTCTCTCTCTCCCTCTCTCTCTCTCTCTCTCTCTCTCTCTCTCTCTCTCTCTATCTCTCTCTCCCAGGGGCGGAGCAACGTGTGCGACAGGCAGTTCTCGTGTAAAGTGGCGCCAGCAGAGAAACTGGATCGATCGTCAACCACTCAGGCGTGAAGCCTACTACATCGCCATGTCAAAGCGGGGTTGTGTGAAAGCTTAAGCAAGAAATTCATGAACAAATATGTCCAGGGACAAAGACAAATCTTCGTCTTCTTTGTCTTTGTCTTGTTATTATGTCCATCTGTGATACTGGACAAGCACTGCCGTGCAAGGGGGTTGTAGGAGAACTGCGCTATGGTGGTGCCGTTTAGCTGACATTAAAGAAGTAAACACCTAGCTGACATAAAACACGTCCAACACGTGCACGGAGAGCTGGTCAAAGATCGTCCAAGAGCCTCAGAGCCTCCTGCTAATGCCCCAAGCACACACAATGCTGCTCAAAATTAGGCGCTTGGCTTAACATGGCCTTTAACACTTTTGCAGTGAAAATGTTGACTTTGGGGAACTGGACAATTGAGGAAGGGATGGCATACTTCCATTTCCCAAAAATGTTCTTCTGTGTTCTGGGGACATACTAGAACTGGTGGGTCTCAGTTTGGTGTATGGTTGTAAAGATCAGGACAGGACTCTGCCCATCTATCCAAGACTTCTTGTTCTTCTGTAAGGCATATGCCAGACTTGCTTTGGATCGTGGGGAACTTGGGTTGTTTAACACTTGTCAGCCGCTTCACAGTCTGGTAGGCCTTCTTGCTGTTGTTCTTGTTCAGACTTTGCTCGAATTCCTGGGATTGCTCTTCTATTAAATTATCCTTTACTCTGCGCATGCCTTTTTGGATGTCGTTGTTGATTTTACGGTAGGCATCAGCTCTATGCAAGGGGTTCTTTTTCTCTTTCATCTCTCTTCGTTTATCACACAGGTCCAAAAGTTCAGATGTCAGTCATCTCTTCTCCGCTTGCTTGAAGCAATTCCGTGGGTATGTTGTCCACTCCCGTTGACTCCCCTATTTTGCGATTGCACAGCTGTCTCGACTTCTTCTAGGAGAATTGGAAGGATTTCTTTTTCTCTGTTCTGGGCACATGTTAGAACTGTTGGGTCTCCGTTTGGTGTTTGGTTGTAAAGGTCAGAGCAGTACTCTGTCCATCTATCCAAGGCTTCTTGTTCTTCTGTAAGGCATATGCCAGACTTACTTTGGATCGTGAAGACCTTGGGCTGTTTAACACTTGTCAGCCGCTTCACAGTCTGGTAGGCCTTCTTGCTGTTGTTCTTGTTTATTCAGACTATTCTCTATTTCCTGGCATTGCTCGTCTATCCAGTTCTCCTTTGCTGTGTGCATGCTTTTTCGGATGTCATCGTCGATTCTTCGGCAGGCATCATCTCCCTGTGAGGTGTTCTTTTTTTCATCTCTTTGTTTATCACTAAGATCCCAAAGTTCAGATGTGGTCCACGGTTCCTTCTTTGGGCGGTGCTTGCCAAAGATCTCAGTGGCGGAATCTGTCACAGCAGAGTTGAAGGCGGTGGTCATGGTGTTGACATCTACTTCATCCGACACGCTTCAGATCAAGCATCGACATTGGCTGGACACGCACTTTTCCAGGAGAAGACATCGGAAGTGTACACCATCTCGTGATGATGTTCTTCCGGTTCCACTTGAAGAGAGTAAACACAGCAAACACAGACTGAATTTCGACTTCGACAAATTGTAAGACCCGGAGGTGGAAGAAATATTTCAAGACACAATTGGAATGAAATTTGCATCACTGCTAATTTTGGGAGCTGATGAAGTAACTGTCAACACCATGACCACCGCCTTCAACTCAGGATATAAGTGCAGAGAAGACCAGAATGATGACTTACAACACCACTTGCATCAACGTGGAAATTAAAGTCCAAGGCCAATCCCACAACACAGTGCATAGCTTCAAATATTTAGGAACCATTATATTAGACAAATTTCACTCCAGTTGTGGCCTGAAATAGTTCTGCCACTTCCGGGTCTTGCAGTTTGTCCAGGTCGAACTTCAGTCTAGTGCACTTTGCTGTTTTTACTCTCTTCAAGTGTAGCCGGAAAGACATCATCACGAGATCGTGGTCACTTCCGAAGTCTGCTCCAGAAAATGTGCGTGTCCTGCCAATGTTGATACTTGATCTGAAGCGTTTCTTGACCATGTTGTAATCGGTCTGGTTGTGATACTCCCCGCCGGGACTGTGCCATGTTCATCGTCTGGATTTTTTGTGGAGACCAAGCGTGTTTCCCAGTATCAGATTGTTGTATCTGGCAAATTCCAAGAGTATCAGACCCCTGTCATTTGTCTCGTTGTTTCAGTGGGGTTCACTTGTTTCTCCCCAGTTGTGGTGCGCATCTTGACCAACCTTGGCATTAAAGCCGCCTTGCACTATGACAATGTCCTTCTTCGACACTTGGTCAAGGACAGCCTGTAGATGTTCATACAAGTCTTCGATTTCGCTGTCGTCATAGTCTGATGTTGGGGCATAGGTTTGGATGATGGTGATGTTGAAAGGGGCTGCTCTCAGAGAGATGACAATGAGTCTGCTGGAGACTTGGCGGCAACCCATGACAGTGGCTAAAATGTTCTAGTGGACCAAGTATCCAATGTCGTGTTCGTGCCTGTCATCTCTACCGCAGAAATAAAGCTTGTGGCCTTTGTCTTTGTTTTACCTAGGCCTTTTCAGCGTAGTTCACTGATACCTTAAATGTTCCATAGGGTGCTGACATTTCAGGTTCTTCTGACGATGTTGTTACTCGTGCGGATCCTGTTAAATTGTCCATCAGTGGCACACTTATTACCTCCGCCCGGGTGGCCAACGGAAGGCACAATCCTTGGTGACCCGGGCGACGACCGATCCGGTATAAAGTGAGTGGTTCTTGTCATCATACGGTGTGTCTTGGGCAAGAAAGACCTTGCAGGGCCCAATCCTTCCAAGCTGTTGGCCACAACCGAAATCCACGAGTACAATGTGGCTCGCCTTGGCCCCGAGCACGTGACTTCTGTGTAGAAGACTTTCGCCCAGTGATGCCGTTTTGACATCATCCCTGTTAGTCGCCTCTTACGACACGCCGGGAAACGTTGGGTCTATTCTATGTAATGCCCGAACCCACAGGGCAACGGGGAACGTTTGGTCTATTCAATGCAGTGCCCGAACCCACAGGACACAAACAATGACATGCATAATAACTGATTACGTAAACCTGCACTACTACGATGTGGCATACAAGGTAGGATTCAAAAGTAATGAGCCTCATTTTATTCTGAGGCAAGCGTACCTTGCTGCGCGCTCCACTTGCAAGTAACGGTGATGGCGGGTGTTGGCTTCACAACGCAACACAGCTCAGTTGCCTCCGAGTTTTCGGAGCGGTAGGATCAGCCTTGACAGGAACCCCTGTACGGTAGGGCGTTACACGGCGGAATGGAAAGTTCGCTAGAGCAACTCATCGCCTTCTTCAGAGTGAAGGGGATCATAATAATAATAATAATAATAATAATAATAATAATAATAATAATAATAATAATAATAATAATAATAACGGATTTTTATATAGCGGGTACTCCAGCCTATGACTAGACTCACCACGCTTTACATCGTCATTACATATAAATACATGCACTCGATAAAACATCACTATTGCTACAATACACCAAAGACGGAACGTCCGCTGGACCTAAAGCAACAATAAATCAATCAATCAAAGACGGAACAGTAAAGGTACAGACTATTTACAACGGAACAGTAAAGGTATAGACTATTTAAAACTTTGTACATAAATTACAAAAAAGACCGAAATAGACTATTTACAACTATGCGCACAAATGACAAAAAAGACAGAAATAGAATAGCAAAAAACCTATTCACAGCTATTTATATGCCCGGTTAGGCCCAGGAAGAAAAACAGTATAAATATTTACAGCCGTGTATACAATTACGGATCAGACATAGACAAAAGATGAGAGAATGAAGAATGAGAATCATCCACTACGAGTTTGTCCCGCCCGGACAGACCATGAATGCTGCTTACTTCTTGGAAGTCCTGAAAAGGCTGAAAAGAAGCGTCGCGCGCAATTGAAGGGACATTGAGGACAGCTGTAAGCTTCACCGCGATAACGCGACCAGCCACACCGCCTTTATCATGAGCGCCTACCTGGCACGGGTGAACGTTCTATTGGTCCCCCAGCCTCCCGACACTCCGTAAGTGTCGCCTCCTGATTTCTTCTTGTTAACGCACTTAAAATCAGCGCTGAAAGGGAAACCCTTCGACTCGATCAAGGACATTCAAGCAAATGTCAAGGCAGCCCTTGCAGCCATCCCGGAACAGGCCTACGTGGACGCCTTCGAGTCATGGAAAAGCCATCTTCAAAAGTGTATTGATGCAGGAGGTGTCTATTTTGAAAATTATTAGTTGTACCGATTTGCTCAATAAATTTAGTTGTTGTTTTTTTTTTTTAACAAATGCTCATTACTTTTGAATCCTACCTTGTATAACAGTTACAATATATCCTATACTCAGTTTAACTGAGCGTTGTGATTGTAGAGCCAACTGGTGCACAATCCACGCTATGGGGTGCTATGTGTCCATTAATTCTATGTGACCATTCTATACATAGAATAAATTCTATGCACATAGAAAGCATTCTATGCACACAAAAAGCATTCATTAGTTGAAATTCCAATTATAAAAAAAGAAACCAATATTGTAAGTCATAGAATAAAATTCTTTGTATAGAATAACATTCTATAATATAGTGTAAAATTCTATGTCCATAATAAAATTCTATGTATAGAATAACATTTTATAATAGAGAATAAGATTCTATGTATGTAATACAATTCTATATTATAGAATGCACTTGTATGCATAGAACTATATTCTATAACATAGAAAGAATTCTATTACAAAGAATGAATTCTATAACATAGAATGAATTCTTTAACATAAAATAAATTGCATGACATAGAATTAATTCTATGTGCATAGAATAAATTGTATAACATAGAATGAATTCTATAATAAATAATGAATTCTATATGCATAGAATGAATTTTACAGCATAGAATTCATTCTATGACATAGAATGAATTCTATGACATAGAATGAATTCTATAGGCAAAGAATGAATAGTATAACATAGAATGAATAAGATTACATAGAATGAATTCTATGACATAGAATGAATTCTATAACATAGAATGAATTCTATAGCATAGAATGAATTCTATGACATATAATTTATTCTATAGCATAGAATGAATTCTATGTTACAGAATGAATTCTATGTCATAGAATTCGTTCTATGCTATAGAATGTATTCTATGTTATAGAATTCATTCTATGCTATAGAATAAATTCTATGTAATAGAATTCATTCTATGTCATAGAATTCATTCTATGTTATAGAATTCATTCTATGTCATAGAATTCATTCTGTGTCATCTTATTCATTCTATGTTATACTATTCATTCTATGCTATAGAATTCATTCTATGTCATAGAATTCATTCTATGTTATAGAATGAAATCAATATAAAAACCTTTTTTTAAATAGTAAAAACTGGGGCACTGTCAAGGTATAGAGAAAATTTTGTATGGCATGGGACTGTATTGCAGAGAGATACACATTGCCACATCCCATCACCACACCACATCACTCTACATCAATGCTATTATGCTATCCATTTTATTAACGGAAGGAACTATACATAAATGTGGGTGTTCTTACAAAGGGAGGCCAAATTCTCAACAGAGCTATTTAGCTGAAAATAGGTTATGGGGGGACGCCTGGGGTGACATAGTTTTTTTTGCAATAAATATTATGTCTCAGAGTTGTATCGCAATATTCGACCTTTAATTATATTAATTATTGCTTTTTATGAGTGTACAGTACGGTTATTTCTTCGGTATTGAGCAAAAAGAACTGATTATTTAATTAGATTTTGTCACTATAAACCCTTACAGAACCTCAGCACATTGTAATGAAAAAGTAAGCACGCAGGGGCGGAGGGGGTGGGTGGGGGAGGGGAGGGTGTGACGTCAATTTTTTTTATTGCTACGCGGTCTACTCACACTGCTTTGAAGTCGTCTGCATCAAGAAACCTAAAGGCCCCGCCACACATGCCGATTGTGCAAGGATTTTGTTTGCGATCCGATCGCGAATGCTACGTGATGACGTCAGAACTACTGCTTGCCTACTGTCCGATTTGCAATCGACTCGGTATCGTGCGATTTGAGCCTGTTCTAATGTCTGATAAAGCCCGCAGAACGCTTGGCACGTCAGCCATTTCTTCAGTTCTCGCGCGCGTGCACATGTCCCTTTATTCCTCATAGCCTCGTTTCACAAAGAATGACCTAGTTGCACATAGAATGAACATTCTATATTATAGAATGCATTTCTATGTTAAAGAATGCACATTCTATGTTATAGAATGGATTCTATGTTATAGAATGAACATTCTATATTATAGAATGCATTCTATGTTAAAGAGTGCACATTCTATGTTATAGAATTGATTCTATGTTATAGAACGAACATTCTATATTATAGAATGCATTCTATGTTAAAGAATGCACATTCTATGTTATAGAATGGATTCTATGTTATAGAATGAACATTCTAAGTTATAGAATGAACATTCTATGTTATAGAATGAACATTCTATGTTATAGAATGAATTCTATATTATAGAATGACCATTCTATGTTATAGAATGAACATTCTATGTTATAGAATGGATCCTATGTTATAGAATGAACATTCTATGTTATAGAATGAACATTCTATAACATAGAATGCACACATCGATCACATCATCACATCACATCACTGCATCACATTGCTTCATCACCATCATCGTGAAAACGCACCACCACATAAAATCACATCACATCAACAAATCATCACATCACATCAGCCGACATCACAGCAGCAGCACATATTCACATTCACATCACATAATCTAATTACCCCACCCCTCCCACCCATCACATTTGTGGTGCAGTGTGGTGTGATTTAGAGTGATGTAGTGTGGTGATGTGATGTGGTAATGTGTATGTATGTATCTGCAATACAGTTCTATTATGCCTTAAAAGCGAGTGAATCAGACCACATCATCACATAACCTAATCACTCCACCACACCTACCCATCACATTTGTGGTGCAGTGTGATGTAGAGTGATGTGGTGTGGTGATGGGATGTGGCAATGTGTATATCTCTCTGCAATACAGTCCCATGCCATAAAAAATGTTCTCTATACCTCGACAGTGCCCCAGGTTTACTATTTAAAAAAAAGTGTATGTATTGATTTCATTCTATAACATAGAATGAAGTCTATGACATAGAATGGATTCTGTGACATAGAATGAATTCTATAGCATAGAATAAATAGTATAACATAGAATGAATAAGATGACATAGAATGAATTCTATGACATAGAATGAATTCTATAACATAGAATGAATTCTATAGCAAATAATGAATTCTATGACATAGAATTTATTCTATAGCATAGAATGAATTCTATAGCATAGAATGAATTCTACGACATAGAATTCATTCTGTAACATAGAATTCATTCTATGCTATAGAATTCATTCTATGTTATAGAATTCATTCTATGTCATAGAATTCATTCTATGTCATCTTATTCATTCTATGTTATACTATTCATTCTATGCCTATAGAATTCATTCTATGTCATAGAATGAATTCTATGTCATAGAATTCATTCTATGCTATAAAATTCATTCTATGCATATAGAATTCATTCTTTATTATAGAATTCATTCTATGTTATACAATTTTTTCTATGCACATAGAATTCATTTTATGTCATATAATTTATTTTATGTTAAAGAATTCATTCTATGTTATAGAATGAATTGTATGCACATAGAATAAATTTTATGTTATAGAATTCATTCTTTGTAATAGAATTCATTCTTTGTAATAGAATTCATTCTATGTTATAGAATATAATTCTATGCATACAAGTGCATTCTATAATATAGAATTGTATTACATACATGGAATCTTATTCTCTATTATAAAATGTTATTCTATACATAGAATTTTATTATGGACATAGAATTTTACACTATATTATAGAATGTTATTCTATACAAAGAATTTTATTCTATGACTTACAATATTGGTTTCTTTTTTATAAATGGAATTTCAACTAATGAATGCTTTTTGTGTGCATAGAATGCTTTCTATGTGCATAGAATTTATTCTGTGTATAGAATAGTCACATAGAATAAATGGACACATGGCGCCCCATACACGCTAGCTACCACCGAAGACTTATCTTTGCTACTACTAGTACTAGCCTCAACAATACATCGTCAAAGTAAACAAAATTTACCTTTTTGTTTTCATGTGGGAAGCTGAAGAACGGAAGACTGCTACATCCATGTTGTTTATCACCAAATTGCTTAGGGGCTACATTCTGTTTCGGGAATCGCTCTTAAGCCTGAACTTGTCCCTCTTAACTTAAAATAAAATTTTGACCGACACCATTGCAACATTAGATACCCATTCCCGCCTCAATGGTGTACCGTTTTTTTTTTAATAAATAGTATCTCCACTTTGTGGTAATTTAGTGCTTTACATTACCCCCCCCCTCCCTTCTCTCTCTCACTCTCTCTCTCTCTTTCTCTCTCTCTTGTCCTATGGTAAAACTCCTTTAAAATCAACCTTTGCAATAAAATGACCAGAATCCAGTTTGACCAGTAAATCTAACATCAAAGACTCATTTTAGAGACACGATAGATATAATGAAAACACGATAGATATAATGAATACACGATTGATATAATGAATACACGATAGTTATAATGAATACACGATAGATATAATGAATACACGATTGATATAATGAATACACGATAGATATAATGAATACACGATTGATATAATGAATACACGATTGATATAATGAATACACGATTGATATGACGAATACACGATAGATATAATGAATACACGATTGATATAATGAATAATAATAATAATAATAATAATAATAATAATAATAATAATAATAATAATAATAATAATAATAATAATAATAATAATAATAATAATAATACAGGATGCTATACGCGCTTTTCCCCAAATCATTCAGGCTCAAAGCGCGGCGATCTATACCAACATACACGCTCACCTGTCTCATCCACCCTCACACACACCAAACACATATCCATCACTCAAACAGGTGGTGTAAAGGCAGGGAGATCGCTATTAGAAGGCGGAAAGAAAATCGAATTTTTTTATTTTTGAAATTTTTATATTGACTGCGTCCTGTACCATTATTATTACCAATACACGATAGATATAATGAATACACTATAGATATAATGAATACACGATAGATATGATGAATACAAACTCACAATTCGACAACTAACCGTCGACTACGGTACAACAAACTTACATAACGAAGGGGACATGTTTTTGTTTTTTTACCTGGACTTGCGCGTATTCAAACTGGGAACTAACCGCTGCCTTTTCGAGGCAAGAGTTATACGTAGTTGCGCCCCTTAGACGTTTTCTGCTTTCGCTTCATGTCCATAGCAGTTTGACTTTGTGTTGTCTTAATGCAACAGAGAGAGAGAGAGAGAGAGAGAGAGAGAGAGAGAGAGAGAGAGAGAGAGAGAGAGAGAGAGAGAGAGAGAGAGAGAGAGAGAGAGAGAGACAGACAGACAGACAGACAGACAGACAGGCAGACAGACAGACATAGACACAGACACAGAGAGAGAGAGAGAAGGAGATGTAGGCTTATGTAGGTAACAGCACAATCTTAAACAATCTACACCGCGCTAGTGCTTTCTTTGTGTAAACAGTTTTACAACAGTGCATATTCATCTATTCAGTTTGTGATTAAGGTTTAGATTAGATAGCTTAGTGTAGTTTAGATAGTTTAGTGTAGCTTAGATAGTTTAGTGTAGTTGTATAGTTTAGTGCTGTTTAGATAGTTTAATGTGGTATACATGTAGTTTAAATAATTAGATTGGGTTTTTAATTAGTTTAGTATTTTGTCCATAACAATTATTTCCTATGTGGTATGAGTTCGATCCACCCAAGATTTAAAAAAAAAATGTAACTAACATGTAAGGCTTGCCTTATTGATGTACCTGATAACAAAATTAATATGTAACCTACCGGTGAGGCTTGCCTTATCGATGCACCTGATAATATGTAACCTATAGGTGAGGCTTGCCTTATCGATGCACCTGTTAATATGCAACCTACAGGTGAGGCTTGCCTTATCAATGCACCTGATAACAAATATGTAACCTACAGGTGAGGCTTGCCTTATCAATACACCTGATAACAAATATGTAACCTACATGTACAGGTGAGGCTTGCCTTATCAATACACCTGATAACAAATATGGAACCTACAGGTGAGGCTTGCCTTATCAATACACCTGATAACAAATATGTAACCTACAGGTGAGGCTTGCCTTATCGAAGCACCTGAAGGCTGCAAAGTGAGCTGCTTGAGTTATACTTTATTCTGTATGGGTTTTGAGCTGCTTGAGTTAGGCTATATTCTGTATCGGCTTTGAGCTGCTTGAGTTATGCTTTATTCTGTATGGGTTTTGAGCTGCTTGAGTTATGCTTTATTCTGTATGGGTTTTGAGCTGCTTGAGTTAGGCTATATTCTGTATCGGCTTTGAGCAGCTCTTGAACTGAATGTGCGCTATATAAGAGCGAAGAGCAAAATGTTGATGAAACGTTTTATTTTTACCTATTGAACCTACTAGACTTGTGCCGGGGATACTCTGAAATGGCCAAATGTTGGTCTTGTCTGTCCGTCAGTCTGTTTGTCGAGCGTCACTTACCTCAGTGTGAGCATAACCGAGGTTAGCTGTATCGCAAAGACCAAAGTAAATGTGTGGTTAAATGCGTTTTGCTTGATATTTCAAACAAGGCTAAAGCGGTACGAACAATGTTTGGTATACAATCATTGTAACTCAAGGCCAGTCACTCGGCTATAGTCCATTGGTCCAAAATTCATTTGTTTAAAACACTTGTTTTCAATAGCTCAAAAATGACTTGGCCAATTATGCTATTGTTCTTGTTGTTCTGTTGTTGTTGTTGTTGTTCTTGTTGTTGTTGTTGTTGTTGTTGTTGTTGTTGTTCTTGTTGTTCTGTTGTTGTTGTTGTTGTTGTTGTTGTTGTTGTGGTTGTTGTGGTTGTTTTAATCGTGCAGCTCCTGCAGCTACTGAGTGATTCATAGTTGCATTTTCTCAAAGGTCAAGGTCTCTGAGGTTCATCATGTCTAAATCCGTTTGCGATGAATCTGAAACGTGTCTAAAAAGATTGCGATCAATGTCAGCTTGCAGACAGTTCAGTTATTGGCCGATCATTTATTTTGTTTCATTAGGATTAAACCGAGAGAGTTCCACGAAAATTAACGCTTTTGAAAATGCCAGTTCTCTCTCTGACTCTCTCTCTCTGTCTCTCTCTGTCTCTGTCTCTCTCTCTCTCTCTCTCTCCCTCTCTCTCTCTCTCTCTCTCTCTCTCTCTCTCTCCCTCTCTCTCTCTCTCTTTCTCCCAGGGGCGGAGCAACGTGTGCGACAGGCAGTTCTCGTGTAAAGTGGCGCCAGCAGAGAAACTGGATCGATCGTCAACCACTCAGGCGTGAAGCCTACTACATCGCCATGTCAAAGCGGGGTAGTGTTAAAGCTTAAGCAAGAAATTAATGAACAAATATGTCTAGGGACAAAGACAAATCTTCGTCTTCTTTGTCTTGTTATTATGTCCATCTGTCATACTGGACAAGCACTGCCGTGTAAGGGGGTGGTAGGAGAATTGCGCTATAGTGGTGCCGTTTAGCTGACAGTAAAGAAGTAAGCACCTAGCTGACATAAAACACGTCCAACACGTGCACGGAGAGCTGGTCAAAGATCGTCCAAGAGCCTCAGAGCCTCCTGCTAATGCCCCAAGCACACACAACGCTGCTCAAAAATAGGCGCTTGGCTTAACATGGCCTTTAACACTTTTGCAGTGAAAATGTTGACTTTGGGGAACTGGACAATTGAGGAAGGGATGGCATACTTCTATTTCCCAAAAATGTTCTTCTGTGTTCTGGGGACATACTAGAACTGGTGGGTCTCAGTTTGGTGTATGGTTGTAAAGATCAGGACAGGACTCTGCCCATCTATCCAAGACTTCTTGTTCTTCTGTAAGGCATATGCCAGACTTGCTTTGGATCGTGGGGAACTTGGGCTGTTTAACACTTGTCAGCCGCTTCACAGTCTTGTAGGCCTTCTTGCTGTTGTTCTTGTTCAGATTGTTCTCGAATTCCTGGGATTGCTCTTCTATCCAATTATCCTTTACTCTGCGCATGCCTTTTTGGATGTCATTGTTGATTTTATGGTAGGCATCAGCTCCATGCAAGGGGTTCTTTTTCTCTTTCATCTCTCTTCGTTTATCACACAGGGCCAAAAGTTCAGATGTCAGTCATCTCTTCTCCGCTTGCTTGAAGCAATTCCGTGGGTATGTTGTCCACTCCCGTTGACTCCCCTATTTTGCGATTGCACAGCTGTCTCGACTTCTTCTAGGAGAATTGGAAGGATTTCTTTTTCTCTGTTCTGGGCACATGTTAGAACTGTTGGGTCTCTGTTTGGTGTTTGGTTGTAAAGGTTAGAGCAGTACTCTGTCCATCTATCCTATGCTTCTTGTTCTTCTGTAAGGCATATGCCAGACTTACTTTGCATCGTGAAGACCTTGGGCTGTTTAACACTTGTCAGCCGCTTCACAGTCTGGTAGGCCTTCTTGCTGTTGTTTTTGTTTGTTCAGACTATTCTCTATTTCCTGGCATTGCTCTTCTATCCAGTTCTCCTTTGCTGCGTGCATGCTTTTTCGGATGTCATCGTCGATTCTTCGGCAGGCATCATCTCCCTGTGAGGTGTTCTTTTTCTTTTTCATCTCTCTTCGTTTATCACTAAGATCTCAAAGTTCAGATGTGGTCCACGGTTCCTTCTTTGGCGGTGCTTGCCAAAGATCTCAGTGGCGGAATCTGTCACAGCAGAGTTGAAGGTGGTGGTCATGGTGTTGACATCTACTTCATCCGACACGCTTCAGATCAAGCATCAACATTGGCTGGACACGCACTTTTCCAGGAGCAGACATCGGAAGTGTACACCATATCGTGATGATGTTCTTCCGGTTCCACTAGAAGAGAGTAAACACAGCAAACACAGACTGAAGTTCGACTTCGACAAACTGTAAGACCCGGAGGTGGAAGAAATATTTCAAGACACATTTGGAATGAAATTTGCATCACTGCTCATTTTGGGAGCTGATGAAGTAAATGTCAACACCATGACCACCGCCTTCAACTCGGGATATAAGTGCAGAGAAGACCAGAATGATGACTATCAACACCACTTGCATCAACGTGGAAATCCAAGGCCAATCCCACAACACAGTGCATAGCTTCAAATATTTAGGAACCATTATATCAGACAAATTTCACTCCAGTTGTGGCCTGAAATATTTCTGCCACTTCCGGGTCTTGCAGTTTGTCCAGGTCGAACTTCAGTCTAGTGCACTTTGCTGTTTTTACTCTCTTCAAGTGTAGCCGGAAAGACATCATCACGAGATCGTGGTCACTTCCGAAGTCTGCTCCAGAAAATGTGCGTGTCCTGCCAATGTTGATATTTGATCTGAAGCGTTTCTTGACCATGTTGTAATCGGTCTGGTTGTGATACTCTCCGCCGGGACTGTGCCATGTTCATCGTCTGGATTTTTTGTGGAGACCAAGCGTGTTTGCCAGTATCAGATTGTTGTATCTGGTAAACTCCAACTGTCTCAGACACCTGTCATTTGTCTCGTTGTTGCAGTGGGTTCACTTGTTTCTCCCCAGTTGTGGTGCGCATCTTGGCCAACCTTGGCATTAAAGCCGCCTTGCACTATGATTATGTCCTTCTTCGGCACTTGGTCAAGGACAGCATGTAGATTTTCATAGAAGTCCTCCATTTCGCGGTCGTGTTACGTTGAAACGCGCATGATGGTGCGTGTGAAATGCGCATGATATTATGTGTGACGCGCGCGCGATAGATCTGTTCGTTTTATTTTTGCAACGCATGCAGTAATAGAGTGTATTTATCTTTGATTTGATTTTGCGTTGTTATTAGTAGAGGCTTTGTGTAACGTTGATGTTTTTGGTTGGTCGATATTGTTTGAGAATTTTCGGGAACCGGTTGTTTACTATCGATCGAAGCTTGTGGATTGTTCCGTTGGTTACCATGGAAGCTTCTATTCCAAATGAGGTTGTATGACGTGAGTCACCTGATGATGAAATTAATTCTGATTGGTTGTGGTGTTTTATGTAGGATTATTCTCGTTTGTTCCCGTGTATGTAGAGACTATATAAGCGCCGCAATGTTAAAAAAAGTGGAGATAGTTGTTGATAGTTGTTGAAAGTTGTTGAGTTGAGTTGAGAATTGTATGCAGTTGTTGATGTGTGCTGAATAAAAAGTGGAAAACTTCATACGTCGACTTTGTGACTTGTATGCTGTTTGGACGGGTTGCGTGGATAAACGAATCTGAGTTACACCCTATCAGGAATTCAGCATTGGGGCTGAATCAGATACTGATAGAAAACACCAACATCAAACCGAGTGTAACATTTTGGGGGTCAAGCCGCGATTCACGCCATAGCCAATGGTTCAACTGCTACAACAAGCGAGTCAACGTTACGAGAGGCAGTCATCGAGGGTAGCCGCCAACGAGTTGCGTCGAGAGGGGCCAACATACTGGGACTACATCACCGATAGATTCGGGTTGACTGCAAGGGCGTGTAGTCGCCGAAGAGTTGCTACGTGAGCGAACAACAGAGCGGGACTACGTGGCTGCCGTAAGACTACGTCGAGGGACAGTCTCGGAGCTACATCGCCAGTGTTACAGAGAGCGACGAGCGGACGTCGCGTCTACTTCAGCACAGGAGCGTGTACATCAACACCAGCGTGGTGCAGCGTCGCATACGACGAGGACAGCGGGGCCTGCGTCAGCGAAGGCGACTAGTGACAAGCATCAGCGCTACTGCAGAAAGCGTGCTGTTCTAGAACAGTCTAGAAAGGTACAGCACAGAAAAGAACTTTCCAGAAAAAACATTCCAGAAAAGAACTTTCCAGAAAAGCATCAAGATGGCTGACTTCTGGCAGAAAGGGATTGCACTGAATCTAAAAGGCAAACAGCTGACGGAGTACGTCAAATCCCAGGAGAGAATACAAGAACGAGAATTAGAAGAGCAGCGTCGCCGTGAAGAAAGAGAGTTCGAGCTGAAGCGTCTTGAAGGCGAGCGTCAGTACCAGCTAGAGTTGGCGCGTATCCAGCAACAGCAGAATGCGCCACAAGTCATCAGTGATAACAAAGCTCCAAAATTGCCAGCGTTCGTCGACGGGAAGGACCAGATTGACAGTTATTTGGCGAGATTTGAAAGGTTCGCCGAAAGCTCCAATTGGCAACCCCAAGACTGGGCGATTCGACTCAGTGCTCTTCTGACGGGGCAAGCACTGGAAGTTTACACCAGACTGTCGAACGATGACGCCAAAAACTACGACGTCTTAAAAGAGGCCCTATTGCAGTGCTACAACTTTACAGAAAAGGGCTACCGCAAACGCTTTCGTGAATGCCGGCCTTTGTCAGACGAGACGCCAAAGCAGTTTGTGGAGCGCCTGTCGTCATATCTACACAAGTGGGTGGAACTATCAGGCAAAGGGAAGTCTTACGATAGTCTTCATGACCTGATCGTGAAGGAGCAATTCCTCAATGCCTGTCACAAGGACCTAGCGACCCACTTAGAAGAACAAAAGCTGCAGACGCTTAAAGATGTGACCGAGGTTGCTGAAAGATATCTCCTCGCTCACGGAAAAACGCTGGGGCCACCCAAGGCGACGAAACCATTTCAGAAAACTGCAAGCCATGGGAACCAGATCCAGGGGAGCCAGACGAGCCAGAGACACACGGACTCCACGCCACCTCCCAGGGAAGGGCATTCAAGAGGCTGTTTCACCTGCAACGCTACAGACCACAGGGCGGCTAATTGTCCTCAAAACAAAAGTAGCGGACAGCGGAGCAGTACGGACAATGTAGCGACGGGAAACCGGCAGAGACGGTTCTCCAATCTACGGCAAACCAGTAGATCTGACCATCAAGTGTGCGGCGGGAGCGTCATTCTTCCGAGTGAGACCAAGCGCACAGCTACTCCTGCGGACGTGCAAGAGTGCATGACTGATGGCCAACTTCTCCTTGCCAACGGAAAATCCATCCCCGTCGTCGCCAGCGCAGCTGTGACCGTCCAGAACATGCCTGTTTCCAAGGGACGCGTTGGAAATCATGAAGTGACTGTTCTAAGAGACTCTGGCTGCAGTTGTACATCGTCAGAGAAGACCTAATCACTAAAGAACAGTTCACTGGCGATTCAAAATGGACACTCATGGCCGACAGCAAATGTGTGAGAGCGCCAGTTGCGAAAGTTCACGTCAGCACCCCTTTCTACATAGGCGAAGTCGAAGCGGTTTGCCTGAAGAAGCCGCTGTATGATTTGATGATCGGGAATATCGACGGCGCGAGACGACCCGACGACCCCGATTCAGAATGGAGTCCTGCCTCAACCCAACGTGTCGAAGTTGTGGAGGAGGATCCATTGCCATTTCCCGATGGAGACCTTACAGAGCTGCTACGGGACAATGTGGTTACTCCGGCTCAGCCCTGCCGACCAGAGATCGTCGGTGCTGTTACTACCAGGGCCCAGGCCAAGAGAGACAAGACGTCTACGCCACTGAAGGTCGCCGACAACTCTAAAGTTGCCATCGTGGACAGAGATAAGCTGATCCAGCTCCAGGAAGCTGATAGTACTTTAAACAAGTACAGGAACCGCCAAGACCACGTGACCAAAGGCAGTGGTACGGTCTATTTTGAGGTGAAGGCTAAGATCCTGTACCGAATCTTCCAGCACCCGAGGGTCAACGGAGGGAAACCACTACGTCAAGTATTGGTACCGTTACCCCTAAGGCGCCAGGTGATGGAAGTAGCACATGACTCAATCATGGGAGGTCACCTAGGCATCAAGAAGACGTCAGACAGAATCCAGGCGGTGTTCTACTGGCCAGGACTTCATGCGGACGTCAGCCGTTTCTGCCGATCATGTGACATTTGCCAGAAGACCATACCTCGAGGAAGGGTCCCGAAAGTGCCTATGCAGAGGATGCCTCTGATCGACCGACCTTTCAAGAGGGTGGCCTTAGACTTAATCGGCGAAATAAGACCTCCGAGTGAAGAAGGTCATCGGTGGGTACTGACTTTAGTGGACTATGCGACTCGGTACCCAGAAGCAGTGCCTCTGAAGAAGATTGACACTGAAACTGTTGCAGAGGCACTGGTGGACATGTTCAATAGACTTGGAGTGCCTGAAGAAATTCTGACAGACCTAGGGACGCAGTTTGTCTCTGACTGCATGAAGGAGGTCAACAGATTGCTGAGCATCCGGCATTTAACTACGACACCCTACCATCCAATGTGCAACGGGCTTGTCGAAAAGTTCAATGCTACACTGAAGTCCACCCTGAAGAAACTGTGCAGCGAGCAGCCCAGACAATGGCATCGCTACATCAACGCCCTACTTTTCGCCTAAAGAGAAGTACCGCAGGAGTCCACCGGCTTCTCTCCGTTCGAGCTGCTGTACGGAAGAACCATCCGAGGGCCGATGCACATCCTAAAAGAACTGTGGACGAAAAAAGTAGACACCCCAGAGGTGAAGAACAGCTACCAGTACGTGTTTGAGCTACGGGAGAAGCTGGAGCAAACTCTCGAGATAGCCAGAGAAAACCTGAAGAAGTCCCAGGATTGTGGAAAGCACTACTACGATCGTAGGGCTGTGAACAGGAAGTTCAAACCTGGCAACAAAGTGCTGGTGCTGCTACCTACTGATCATAATAAGTTGCTGATGCAGTGGAAAGGCCCGTACAAAGTGGAGACCGTGGTGGGGATCAACGACTACAAGGTGAAGGTCGGCCAGCACTCCAAGATATACCACGCCAACCTCCTTAAGCTGTACGTGGAAAGGCCATCAGAGACTTTACAGGCAGCGACAGCAACTGAGATAGACGACAGCTTTGACAGCGAGGAACTGTTGGAACTTGGAGACTTCCACAGCAAAGAAGGCATAGATGATGTTAAGCTAGGACCAGGCTTGACGGAAGGTCAGAAGATGGAGCTCAAGGACCTTATGGGCGAGTTTCCCCGTAACTTCAGCGATGTTCCAGGCTCTACGACTTTGGTCGAACATGAAGTCCACCTCACTTCAAATATTCCCGTTCGATCAAAACCCTTCCCGATCCCTTTCAAGGCCCGTGAATCCTTGAAGAAAGACATCGATCAGACGCTGAAGATGGGCATCATCAGGGAGTCCAGTTCCCCCTACGCGTCCCCTGTCGTGGTCGTGAAGAAGAAGGACGGGAGCAACAGAGTATGCATCGACTACAGAAAGGTTAATAAGATCACCGTCTTCGATCCCGAGCCGATGCCTACTGCAGCAGACCTCTTCCGCCAACTATCGGGGAGTAAAATATTCTCGAAGATTGACCTCAGCAAGGGTTATTGGCAAGTCCCCGTGCATCAACAGGACATACCAAAGACTGCTTTCATAACTCCTGATGGGACGTACGAGTGCCTAAGGATGCCCTTTGGCATGGTCAACAGCGGAGCTACCCTAAAGAGAGGAATGAGGAAGATGCTCAAAGGGATGGACAACGTCGTGTGTTACTGGGACGACCTGCTAGTCCACACCCGCACCTGGGAAGAACATCTGCAGACCTTGAGGGAGCTGTTCCACCGTCTTCAAGAAGCCAACCTGATCGTGAGACCCAGCAAGTGCATTCTGGGAGCTGACAACTTCGACTGCGTCGGACATTCGACGGAAGAAGGAGATAACGGAGGATGCACTGACTCCAGGAAAGCCCACGTGATCATCGTCTTTGACCCTGGGCCGATGACAACCGCAACTGACGAGGGCGTCGTTTCCTTGCGGATGAAAGAACATTGACTGTGTGTGAATGAACTGAGAACATTGGCAATATCCAGACAGACTTGAAGATGAAAGCCATTGACTCTGGGTGGATAGACTGAGCGCATTGACAATATTCAGAAAGTCTGAGATAAGTTTTAATTTCTGATTTTGTTTGTGCATTGCGTATCAACGTTGTTGAAAGAAATTAAGTAAATTTCTTCTTGAGTGGGGGGTTATGTTACGTTGAAACGCGCATGATGGTGCGTGTGAAATGCGCATGATATTATGTGTGACGCGCGCGCGATAGATCTGTTCGTTTTATTTTTGCAACGCATGCAGTAATAGAGTGTATTTATCTTTGATTTGATTTTGCGTTGTTATTAGTAGAGGCTTTGTGTAACGTTGATGTTTTTGGTTGGTCGATATTGTTTGAGAATTTTCGGGAACCGGTTGTTTACTATCGATCGAAGCTTGTGGATTGTTCCGTTGGTTACCATGGAAGCTTCTATTCCAAATGAGGTTGTATGACGTGAGTCACGTGATGATGAAATTAATTCTGATTGGTTGTGGTGTTTTATGTAGGATTATTCTCGTTTGTTCCCGTGTATGTAGAGACTATATAAGCGCCGTACTGTTAAAAAAAAGTGGAGATAGTTGTTGATAGTTGTTGAAAGTTGTTGAGTTGAGTTGAGAATTGTATGCAGTTGTTGATGTGTGCTGAATAAAAAGTGGAAAACTTCATACGTCGACTTTGTGACTTGTATGCTGTTTGGACGGGTTGCGTGGATAAACGAATCTGAGTTACACCCTATCAGGAATTCAGCATTGGGGCTGAATCAGATACTGATAAAAAACACCAACATCAAACCGAGTGTAACAGGTCGTCATAGGCTGATGTTGGGGCATAGGCCTGGATGATGTTGATGATGATGATGATGATGATGATGATGATGATGATGATAATGATGATGATGATGATGATGATGATGATGATGATGATGATGATGATGATGATGATGATGATGATGATGCCAATCCCTCAACACAGTGCATAGCTTCAAATGTTAGGAGCCATTGTATCAGAAATGGGGTCCCGTCAGGAAGTCCTCTCGAGGATCGCACAAATAACTGGCCCCTGGCACGGTTGAAGCCCATTTGGAAAGACAGGACTATCAGCCTACATTCCAAAGTAAGACTGCTGCTCTCCATTGTCATTCTCATCTTCCTATACGCTTGCGAAACATGGATCATCACAGCAAATCTACAGCGTAGCATACAAAGCATGGAAATGTGGTGCTACAGAGGACATTTCCTATACCCAGCACATCACCAACGACGACATCCGACAGACCATCACACAAGCCAGTGGACAACACGATGACCTGCTCACAGTGGTGAAGAAACGGAAACTCCGTTGGTATGGCCACATCAACAGATCATCAGGCCTTGCAAAGACCATCCTGCAAGGCACAGTGCAAGGAGGTAGAAGAAGAGGGAGACAGAAAAAGAGGTGGGAGGACAACATTCGAGAATAGGCTGGCTTGACACTAAAATGTTCTAGTGGACCAAGTATCCAATGTCGTGTTCGTGCCTGTCATCTCTACCGCTGAAATAAAGCTTGTGGCCTTTGTCTTTGTTTTATCTAGGCTTTTTCACTGATACCTAAAATGTTCCATTGATAGGTGTCCACCTCGTAAGCCAGTTCTTCTAATTTTCCATCCGCAATTAGGGTGCTGACATTTCAAGTTCTTGTGACGATGTTGTCACTCGTGCGGATCCTGTTAAATTGTCCATCTGTGGCACACTTATTACCTCCGCCCGGGTGGCCAACGGAAGGCGCGGTCCTTGGTGACCCGGGCGACGACCGATCCGGTATAAAGTGAGTGGTTCTTGTCATCATACGGTGTGTCCTTGCAGGGCCCAATCCTTCCAAGCTGTTGGCCACAACCGAAATCCACGAGTACAATGTGGCTCGCCTTGGCCCCGAGCACGTGACTTCTGTGTAGAAGACTTTCGCCCAGTGATGCCGTTTTGACATCACCCCTGTTAGTCGCCTCTTACGACACGCCGGGAAACGTTGGGTCTATTCTATTAATTGCCCGAACCCACAGGGCAGCGGGATACGTTGGGTCTAATCTATTCAGTGCCAGACCCCACAGGACAACGGGATACGTTGTGTCTAATCTATTCAGTGCCCGAACCCACAGGGCAACGGGACACGTTGGGTCTAATCTATTCAGTGCCCGAACCCACAGGGCAACGGGACACGTTGGGTCTAACCTATTCAGTGCCCGAACCCACAGGGCAACGGGACACGTTGGGTCTAATCTATTCAGTGCCCGAACCCACAGGGCAACGGGGCACGTTGGTTCTAATCTATTCAGTGCCACATGTGTTTGCATTGCAGCTACTTAAAAAAAGTCCACAACACTGTTACGGTGATACAACTGGTATCAACAACACTGTTACGGTGATACAACTGGTATCAACAACACTGTTACGGTGATACAACTGGTATCAAACAACACTGTTACGGTGATACAACTGGTATGAGTGACTCCACTCTTAACGTGCCTCTGTGTTTTGGCGCCATGGTACTTGTATTACAGCTACTCAGTTCACTGTTTGACACGTGATGTGGTGTTTCCAAGTCCTCTTTGAAGGCGAGGGGAAGAGGAGAGAAATCTGCCGATTGTTTAGGGCTGAAAGAGGAATAAGAGTTATCAGGGCCCTTCCTTTGTGACTTTCTAAGTGCTGGCAGGTCAGCATTGTCTTCCGTATGGATGCAAATAATGGGTTCACCTTCGCGTACTCAGAACTAAACGATATTCCTTCTTCTTCCAACCTCTGCCGCTTTTGTCCTTCCTTATCGATTGTTTTCTCTTGTCACGGACTGTTTTTATAGTTATTTGGGTCCGATGACTTTATATTATTATTAGTCTGTTTCTTGTGAGAAGATAATGATGTTGATGATGTTGCTGCTGCTGATTTTGATCTTGCTGATGATGTTGCTGCTGTTGATCTTGATTCTGCTGTTGAATATTATGTTGCTGCTCTTGATCTTGCGGTCACTGATGATTCTGATGCTGCTTATATTGATCTTGAGGTTGCTGACGATGTTGATCTTGATCTTGCTGTTGCAGATGAAGCGTTTGTTCAGTTTGTTTCTGCAAAGACCGTTTCTTCTTTATCTGCGGTGTCTGCTGATGCTGTTTCTTCAAATGTTGCTGCCTTTTCTGTTTTTGGTCTGCGTCATCTTGGATACTGCGTCGCTGAACGTCATTCTGGCTGGCGATATGCGCACTGGTGCATAGACGCCTTTGTCGACACAGCTGTTTCTGTTGCTCCGGAGTTGGCTGCGCATGACAGGACACACAGACCCAGGATAGAGAGGAACCACATTGCACACAGACCCAGGATAGAGAAAAACCACATCGCACACAGCAAACCACCCCAGGTTCCACCTTATTGTTGTAACTGTCCACAAGAAAAGCTGCGATCTGAGAGTGTGAAGACAGGCAGAGGTTTTGCTCAATGAGGCATCAACAGGTGAACACATCTCTGTCCAATGCCATACACTCTTGTTTGCCTTCCTCCGTCATCTGGGCATCCCTTTACATGTCAGCAGCGCAGGTCAGACAGCCTGAGTCGAGGTCTGCTCAACGTGGAAAAGATTGTCATCTAAGCAAAGTCATCATTCTTGTCCCAGCTCCATAACCAGTCCGTAGATGAGAGAAAGTCAATCTGCTCCAGACAATGATGTTGACAGTGTAATCTAAACGAACCGCTCAGCATTCCAGCCTCGAGCGAGTGATCGAAGACTGGTATTGATAACTAGTTGGCGCTAGCAGCTGTCTCCTTCTGTGTTGTAGCTGGACCACAGTTGTAATAATAGCTTATCATACTACTACTACTACTACTACTACTACTACTACTACTACTACTACTACTACTACTACTGCTACTACTACTACTACTACTACTACTACTACTACTACTACTTCTTCTTCTTCTTCTTCTTCTTCTTCTTCTTCTTCTTCTTCTTCTTCTTATTATTATTATTATTATTATTATTATTATTATTATTATTATTATTATTATTATTATTATTATTATTATTATTATTATTTATTATTATTATTATTATTATTATTGTTGTTATTATTGTTATTATTATGCTAAGGATAAGAAGAAGAAGAAGAAGAAGAAGAAGAAGAAGAAGAAGAAGAAGAAGAAGAAGAAGAAGAAGAAGCAGAAGAAGAAGAAGAAGAAGAAGAAGAATAGCGGACTAAGTATCACTTTTGGATAAAGAAATATGTTCACGGCCCTTGACCAGGAAAATGTCCAAAATTATCATCATTTAATCACACAATACACACAAACATTTTACTTTTTCTGGGACGAGAGAGAGAGAGAGAGAAGAGAGAAAGAAAGAGATAGAGTAAGAGAGAGAAAAAGCGAGAGAGACCCTGAGACAGAAAGAGAGAAAGATAGAGAGAGAGAGCGAAGATAATATAAGATAAGGAAAGATAACAATTTAATTTATCAAGGGTAAACAAGTACATACTGGGTGTGCTTTTTTACATGTTGCCATTGGGGCTTGAAGACAAATCACAGAAAGAGAGAGACCGGTAGAGAGATGGAAATAGAGAGAGAGAGAGAGAGAGAGAGAGAGAGAGAGAGAGAGAGAGAGAGAGAGAGAGAGAGAGAGAGAGAGAGAGAGAGAGAGAGAGAGAGAGAGAGAGATGGTTCAGGCACTGCGATGTTCGCGTGGTGACGTAGACATGCATCGGCGCGCGCAAACACTCCAGATGTTAGCATCGTACTTCCATTACTGGAACTCAAATAGAATTATCGAACAAGGAATGGCCAGAAACAAAGTCTTCAACGCTGTGAAACGCTCGTCTGTTGGTGGTCAGTCTTCAGGCGTCATTGTTGAAGATGCTATTCATCACTGATCATCGCCTGATCGTTGCCGCGTGTGACTGAGGCGTTAGAGAACGATGCAGGTGTGGAGGTGAAGAGGACAGGCAGGGCGTGGTGTCTCACTGCCTTCATCTCAACTTGATTTGACGTTAGACCGCCAGCCTGGGTGGTCCATAGGCCGTCTCTATCCATTCCAGCAAGAAGCAAGGTGGACGTCTAGCAACCGTCAGCCTGTAAGTAGCTGCATTGTTTCCTGTTCAATTTTGTTTTAATCATGATATGATGTGGCTCCAATGTAGTGTGATAGCACTCTATACCGAGCGTACAGGAGCAAGTGTTTGACAGCCTCACGTTCAACGGTAAGGGAATGGCGGCTTTTTTCTGTTGCTGATTGAACAGTTATGACGGAGACGGCTCATATCTCTTTGACAGTGAAGATGCTGCCCGTCTCCAAAATTAAGATGCTAAAGTAATGTTTTATTGATCCAACTGATGTTGTTCGTTTCATGCTAGCTGACAGAATGTAGGTTGTAGTCTTTGCTAACACGTTTGGCCCTATTTCTGAACAGACCACAGAGCAGATTTGGATAATGTTTATTTCCTACACGGGTACTGCAACTCGTGGCCAGCCATTATGTAACAATCCGTTGGTCGGTATGTCAGTCTGTATTTCAGTTTCCTGTTAAACAAATGTTAGTTTTGTTTTTATCCCTTTTTCTATAAAATGACTGGACCTGTTTTGATGATTTGTTCCTTTGCAAGTAGTGTACTACCACTCCGCCTTTGACCTCATTCAAGTGCGCCCGTTATCAAATATAAATGTCCCTGTGGCCAATCTTTTGTTTATCAACACGTGTTTCACTTTATCTCAAGTGCGCTCTTTATCACATGTAAATGTCCCTGTGGATAATCTTTTGTTTGTCAATACGTGTTTCACTTTATCTCAAGAGCGCTCTTTTCAATTCAATTCAATTCTTTTATTTAACGTCTCTTGACATGCTGGGTGATATTAGACCAAAACACTTTCTCTCGCACAGACAAATAAACACAAAGGTCCATAGACAATAAAATAAATAAATAAAATGTTACAACAATTTGTGGATCAGAGATTCACTAATAGCCGTAGCAAAGAATCTTTTATTTGTCAACACGTGTTTCACTTTATCTCAAGTGCGCTCTTTATTAAATGTAAATGTCCCTGTGGCCAATCTTTTGTTTGTCAACCGGCCTTTATATTTTGTAGCGTGTAACAGCTTCCCGACAATGACCAACCTACACTGCGATGGTGTTCCGGTTACAGTTGTACTTAGATCAACCATAATGTAGCCTTTTAAACCTCTATAGTAAACCGTTGATGCATACAATGCGGCAACATGCTGGTATACAATTATTCAAACTGGCCCTATACGCGTGTTTCTATGTTGGTGTAATCATCACTGCACTCAGCTAACATTCCACAAGTTTGATTTGCAAAAGGCCCGAGGGTGTAGTGATTAACGCATCGGACTTCGAACTGAGTGACCCTTGTTCAAATCCTAGACAAGGCAGAGTTTCTTGATTATTACATTTTTTGAACTTTGTAAACATTATTTATTGGTGTGTTGTATTCACAACTTTCCGGCACCTCTCATAAAAACTCGTGGGTATCGCCATTATAAATTAAAACGAGGTTAGAATGAAACCAAGTTCCGGTCTGGCTTGTTTTGCTTTTATCAAAGCTTGATGCGTGACTTTTAAATATGGCAAATTGCCGAAAACGACGATTGTTAGAGCCAGAAAACGAGTGGGATAAGTATAAAAACGGTGGAGGAAGTACATGCTCAGTGAAAGGATGCAAAAAACAATCGTAGAGGCCTGTATTTGTGGCGACTTCGGAGGTGCGTCGATCATCGACAGAAAGTGAAACAGGACCTGAAGACTCTTGTAGTTTTCCATAGCTTCGCCGTCGCAACCTTCATAAAACACGAAGTAGTTGACTATGTTAGGCGAGCGTTGTGGCCAAGTGGGCTAAGGCGGGACTGACTTGCCAGAAACCAATGGCGCCTGACAGGTGTGGGTTCGAGCCAGCATCTAGGCGTTATGTTTCTCCGAATATTTTTCAAAGTACAACTTACGTTAATCTGATGAATAAAAATTAATGCAACAACAACAACAACAACACTGTAAACTTGACTCTGTCACAACTGGGACTTCAAATCCATCAGGCATTCTCTGCAAAACTTTCTCTTTATGCTCCCACCAACGCTTTCTCATGTGATTCGACATAATTATTCTTGAATATTTGGAAATAACTCACTAAAACACTCGGATAAACAATAGGCAGATAAAGATACCGGAAGTATGTTTCACATGAGGGGATTCCCGTTTGGTGCATAGGATAGCAGAAAAGTGTGAAGAGAGAGAGAGAGAGAGAGAGAGAGAGAGAGAGAGAGATTGATATATAGATATATTGATATAGATATCTCGATATAAATATTTAGATATAGATATATTGATATAGATATATAGATACAGATATATAGATATATATATGTGTGTGTGTGTGTATGTAAAGGGAGGGAAGGGGTTGTGGATGTGTTGTGTATATAACATCCAGTATTATTATTATTCTGCAATAGACCAGAAGACGCCACAATATTTTATTTACAATATTTGCTAATCTATGTGGACAGTGTTTATATTTACCATCAAAATAACACTGACGATGACATATTTCTGCATGTGACTGTATATGCTGCCCCTTCGCATGATTTTCTGTCAAATCAATATACAGCTTGAGAATAGATCACGCGCAGTCAACAAAGAGACATTGGACTTCTAAAAGGTCCTGAGGAAGACCTCGGTAACGGCGTGTAGGTCTTCCTCTGTTGTAAGTTGTAAGGAAGACCTCGGTAACGGCGTGTAGGTCTTCCTCTGTTGTAAGTTGTAAGGAAGACCTCGGTAACGGCGTGTAGGTCTTCCTCTGTTGTAAGTTGTAAGGAAGACCTCGGTAACGGCGTGTAGGTCTTCCTCTGTTGTAAGTTGTAAGGAAGACCTCGGTAACGGCGTGTAGGTCTTCCTCTGTTGTAAGCTGTAAGGAAGACATCGGTAACGGCGTGTAGGTCTTCCTCTGTTGTAAGTTGTAAGGAAGACATCGGTAACGGCGTGTAGGTCTTCCTCTGTTGTAAGTTGTAAGGAAGACATCGGTAACGGCGTGTAGGTCTTCCTCTGTTGTAAGCTGTAAGGAAGACATCGGTAACGGCGTGTAGGTCTTCCTCTGTTGTAAGCTGTAAGGAAGGGAGGTAACTTAGCTCCACTTCCACGTCCAGCGTATGGAAACAACTCCTTCATGTATGTAGGAGTAACTGCCATCGTGCCGATGACCAGGAAATCAGACAGTGAAAAAGGCCAGAGGTTGGTTGTCGCTTTTTGTACAAACATCTACTGCCGTCAGTGCACAATGCTGTGTTGTTGAGAGTGACTTCACTGCGGTCAGTGCACAATGGCGGGTTGTTGAGAGTGACGTCACTGGAGTCAGTGCACAATGGTGAGTTGTTGAGAGAGACGTCACTGCGGTCAGTGCACAATGGTGAGTTGTTGAAAGTGACGTCACTGCGGTCAGTGCACAATGGTGAGTTGTTGAGAGTGACGTCACTGGGGTCAGTGCACAATGGTGAGTTGTTGAGAGAGACGTCACTGCGGTCAGTGCACAATGGTGAGTTGTTGAGAGAGACGTCACTGCGGTCAGTGCACAATGGTGAGTTGTTGAGAGAGACGTCACTGCGGTCAGTGCATAATGGCGGATTGTTGAGAGAGACGTCAATGCGGTCAGTGCACAATGGCGGATTATTGAGAGTGACGTCACTGGGGTCAGTGCACAATGGCGGGTTGTTGAGAGTGGCGTCACTGGGGTCAGTGCACAATGGCAGGTTGTTGAGTGTGACGTCATTGGGGTCAGTGCACAATGGCGGGTTGTTGAGAGAAACGTCACTGACATCAGTGCACAATAGTGGGTTGTTGAGAGAAACGTCACTGACATCAGTGCACAATGGTGCATTGTTGAGTGAGACGTTGGGCAAAAACTGTGGTTGTCTTAGTAAGGTGTGGTGACCCAACTTCTGGCTTGTGGAAACATCGTCTGTATGTATGTATGTAGACAAAACTGCTGTTGGAAAACGTCAGATCGAGGATGTTGGTCTCTTTTGATAGGGAATGGGTACACACATCCACGGACACCAAGGTTACTGCACAAACATGGGTTGCTGAGAGAGAAAAGTCTACAGAAGTGATCAACGATGAACGCCGTGGCAGAGTGCTGGGAAATAGGGCGTTCATCTGCGTGTAGACATCTTACACGCAGCAGCATTGAATTGCTGATGATAAACGATTTACTTCCGGCTGTAGACAAGCATCCCATGTAACGTCACAGCTTGTGATTGTTTTTGTTATCTACGTCCACTTCTCACCCCTCCCCATCTTGGGTCTGTTCTATACTTTCCCATTTCACCCACCACCTCGTCAAGGCTTCATTTGTATTCATGTATATAGCATCCTGTATTATTATTATTATTTACACATTCAAAACAAGACAGAGGCTGTGTCGGTCAGTGCAGAATCACCATGACATAGAGAGAAAGTAGAGAAGCGACCCACGATACTCGCCCTTTGCCGTTCAGAAGAAAGGAAATGAACAGAAGTGAACGTGATTTCTAGGAAACGCCAAATCGTAGAAAGTCGATGTTTACTTTTTCTTGTCCATAACTGTACTGAGGAGTGGACGAAACTGTAGCGAGTCACGTGGTACATGTTCAGTGTTGTTTGAACGTTTGAACATGTACATGGGGATTTCAATCCACCACAGCAGTAATGGAGACCGGGTTTGCCAGCTTTCCTGTGATGGGTGTGAAGTGACGACGCCTTCAGGGCTATAGAAGCGGGTGTCAGGCAGGTATAAGGCACAACTTGCACACAGCACTACAAAAGGACTGTTGGCCGTTTACTGTCATAACTGCCATAATGGCGTATAGTTCAGCTTAAGTGGCATTCAGCTGCCTGCACGCCTAGCAAGGGTCGGGCATTGAACATCTTTCAATGAGTGTGAAAGGGGATGATCAACGATGTGGCAAAGCGTTGGCGCGAAATAGAACGTCAATTTAATTGCGGGCAGCTGACGCACATAAAATGCTGATGATAAATGGGGCCTACGTGCCGGGCTTTTGAGTGAAATTCTCTACTTTTACAAAATAGAACATCTGCAGTCCTGCCTGTTATCGCGCTTCTTTATGTTCTTTTCTCCTCTGCGCCTTCTGATTTCTCGGACGAGCTCGCAGAAAGCTTCGTGTACTCCGTGCCCCGTCTTGGCCGAGGTTTCCACGTAAGGCACTTCGAACAACTCGGCCATGCGCTGGCCCTGCCTTTGCACCACCTGACGTGTATTCAAGTCTACTTTGTTGGCGACCAACACCAAAGGGACGTCATACGAGTCCTTTAATAGGCGCATCTGTTCTTTGTAACGGCCGAATTCTGCGAAAGACGGGTGGTTGTCAACGGCGTAGACAAACAGGAACCCCTCGCCATGACGCATGCACTGTTCCCGTATTGGGCTGCAGCCCTTGACTCCTGGTGTGTCCACAATATTTAGCACGTACGTCTTTTCGTCAATGACCATCCGCGTTGTGTACCAGTCTTCAATTGTAGGCACATACTCTGGATCGAAATGGCATTTGGTCAGCTGAGTGATCAAAGCGCTTTTGCCCACACCATCAGCTCCTAGCAGCACCACAGTGTATTGGGCCATTGTCTTGGCTACGTTAAACAACTAAGCACACTGCTACTCGTGTACAGTCAACGTTCAAGAGGCTGCTCACAGTGGATTCTGGCAAACCCGATGATTTGTACAGTGACCCTGTTGGGCTCCCTGTCCTGTTTTATTGTGAGGGGTCTAACATAGACACCACTTGTCAGTAGTAGAGTCGTTGCAGACGTCTTAGCACCAATCTGTCAATGAGAGGAAACATAACAACTGTGACGGTGGGTTTATTGTTGCTGGGCTCTGCACAATGGAAGGCTATTACCCACTCGTCTTTCATCTGTGAGGATCGGCTAGTTAATCGCCCGGTGACTAATCTTAATACATTTATAAGTTTAGTTCCGTCTGTGTTAGGATTGGGTTACAGAGATAGGGAGAAAATGGTCAAAGATTCACTGACACACTAGCTCTCACACGGCTATGAAACATAAGTAGTCCAGCCACTTGTTTACAGTAAATATCACACATTTATTTCCTCTACTCTATACAAAATGTTCTAATCACTATACTAACTTAAATGTTCAAATACCACTTCAAAGCTATGGCCTACACATAAGTAGTACACCCTAACTGCTAGTCTTATTGTTGTTGTTGTTTGTAGATTATAGTCACACGACACTTTCGCATATAGGTGACTACTGGACCGATTTATACTGACACCAGCGGGCCAGTTGTTGGTAAAGGGGAAAATAATATGATCACACGTTGACCAATCCGGGATTCGAACCAGCGACCTTTCGGTTACTAGCAAGACGCTCTTACCAACTGAGCTACCCGGCCCCTCTGCTAGTCTTATGGTCAGTGACTTAACTTACATAGGCCAACGCAGACTGAGCGTGTAGGCTTGTAGCCGTAGTGCTGTGTTGAACTTGCCTCTCGCGACAACAACGTGTAGCCCTATCTCCAGTCATGTTGTTATTGGCATGTTATTATTGGCATGTTGTTACTGGCATGTTTTGGCGTGTGTTGCATCTTGGTGTATTGTGCATTGTATTATATTTTATTTTGTATTGTATTGTATTGTGTTGTATTGTATATTGTCCTGCCTATTGTAGCGGACCGAGTGCTTTGATTGTGTTGATGGTAGTGGTTTAGTTGCTCAGGATGAACTGTAGATGGCGGATTACAAACCCTTGTGTCCCAATCACTGTTAGTGTGTATACACACTGTATGCCTTACATTGGTAAAGTACCTCTTAACTGAACGTCTCAGTGTCTAATGTTAAAGTGCCTCTATACTAAACGTCTCAAAGCCTACTGTTAAAATGCCTGTATACTAAATGTTTCAATGTCTATTGCTATACCTCTATATCAAAAGTCTCAGTGTCTTTTGTTAAAGTATCTGTACACTGGTAAGTACCTCAGTACTAAACCTCTTGGTGTCTATTGTTAATGTACCTCTGTACAATAGTATATATATACAGAGAGAGAGAGAGAGAGAAAGAGAGAGAGAGATAGACAATGTCTAATATTAAAGTTCCTCTCCACTTGTTTTTACTGTGTTGATAAATGACTGTGTATCTGTCTGTGAAAATGTTGACATTTTCTGATGATATCACCATCGAGGATCTGATTTTGATGCTGGAGAAATGTTGTATGGGAATGAAGTACGAAGAATGGTTGGCTGGTGCTCGGAAAGAGACCTAGAACTGAATGTCTTGAAGACAAAAGAGATCGTGATCGACTTTGACCGAATAAAAGTCCCGGTATTGGCCCTTGTCATCAATGGGGAAACTGTTGATCAGGTCGAATAGTTCAAATTTCTCCATTCCATCAATTGGAGCGACCTGAGTTGGGACACTAACACCATGTTCATTGTTGAGAAACTAACACCATGTTCATTGTTGGACACTAACACCATGTTCATTGTGAAAAAATGCTAACAGCGTCTCTTCTTTTTGAGACAGCTGCGAAAGTTCGGTATGTCTATTGAAATTATGGCACAGGTATATCGCGCGGTGATACAGAGCATCGTGTGCTTGGCTATCGCTGTCTGCAACGGCAGCGCAACCGCGATAGAAAAGAAACAGCTCGAACACATTTTAAAACTGCCTCCAAAATAGCTTGCTGCGACTTTCCATCTGTCGCCTCCATTTTTACAACGCGTATGAAACGAAAAGCAGGAAAGAAAGTTCGCGATTCGTCACACCCAGCCATTCGTCTCTTCCAGCTTCTGCACTTTGGCCATCTGTTCCGTGCTTTGGGAGCTAGAACCCCTCCATTCAGAAGCAGTGTCTTTTTAGATGCTGTCCTCAGTACATCACTAACTATGGAACGATCTGTGTGAACTCCAAACTCACACCCATTTCCATCTTTTTACTATTCTTTTGTTGAGTCCGTTCTTACCTTTTCTTGTATCTGCTGGCGTGGAAGTTTGTGCGTAAGAAAACAAAAGTGTGCTGGATCGAGTGGTGAATGTCTGTGGGAAGGTTGTGGGAGTGAAACAAGAGAGTCTGCAGGTGTTGTATGAAAGGCGTGTTGTGCGGAAAGCCAGTTGCATTGAACTGGATAGCACTCATGTGTTTGCTCACCACTTCAAGCTCCTGCCTTCGCGAAGGCGCTACCGAACACCAAGGGTCAGAACTCTCAGAATGAAAAATAGTGTTAGCCCAAAGGCTGTCACATTACTTTATAAATGACATGTGTGTGTGAGTGTGTGTGTTTTCTTTGTCCAAAATAATTTCATTTAACATTTGCTGTCGTTTAATGTTAGCATGCATAAGTGTAATTATACTAATGTGTGACAGTTTTATCCTCATTGTTATTATCATTGTTGTTGATATTATTTTTGTGATGTTTATTCTTTGTTGATTGTAATTGTACACCACAATGCAATTTCTTATAAAAGATATTAAAGTTGTGTTATCTTATCTTATCTTATACATATACATATAGTCATACACTCAACTAGAAATCATCTTATATAATGATGATGATGATAATAATAATAATAATAATAATAATAATAATAATAATAATAATAATAATAATAATAATAATAATAATAATAATAAAAATAATAATAATAATAATAATAATAATAATAATAATAAAAATAATAATAATAATAATAATAATAATAATAATAATAATAATAATAATAATAATAATATTATTATTATTATTATTATTATTATTATGATTATTATTATGCTAAATGTCTCAGTGTCTTCTGTTAGGTACCTCTATACTGTAAAGTTCCTATATATTATAAAATACGTCTATACTGTTAAGTTCCTATATACTGTAAAGTACCTCTATACTGTTAATTAACTCTGTGCTAAACGTCTCAAACGTCTGTTAACTAGGCAGACACGGTGGTCTAACGGTAGTGCTTTGGCTTGCGGATCTGAAGGTCCCGGGTTTGAGCCCTGTCCGGGCATTGTGTTGTGTCCCTGGAAAAGACACTTTACTCCCGTTTCCTACTCCTTCGGATGAGAGTATAAACCGAGGTCTAGTCTGTGTGTCGCATACATTCTATCATAACGGACTTTAAAGATCCTGACGCTTATGTCCTAGACGGGTGAGTGCCGGTAACAAGAACACATCCAGCATGCACTTGGTCCTTCTACCCCATCCATGGCTGCCCTGGATTTTGCTCAGTTGTCCGTGCGTCAGACCATGCGCACAAAGGCTGCGGGTGGGCGTCTCGGGCGGTTTGAGTTAGATCCTGTATCGGCAAGCGCTTTGAGTGGCTCTTGAGTTGGTAAAGCGCTATATAAAAAGTGATTAAATAAAATTAAAGTACCTCCATACTGTTAAGCACCTTTATACTGTTAAGTACTTGTATACTGTTTAGTATCTGTATACCGTTAAGTACCTTTGTGCGAAACGTGTCAATGTCTACTGTTAAGTACCTCTGTGCTAAACGTGTCAATGTCTACTGTTAAGTACCTCTGTGCTAAACGTGTCAATGTCTACTGTTAAGTAGTTCGGTGCTAAACGTGTCAATGTCTATTGTTAAGTACCTCTGTGCTAAACGTGTCAATGTCTAGTGTTAAGTACCTCTGTGCTAAACGTGTCAATGTCTACTGTTACATACCTCTGTGCTAAACGTGTCAATGTCTACTGTTAAGTTCCTCTGTGCTAAACGTGTCAATGTCTACTGTTAAGTACCTCGGTGCTAAACGTGTCAATGTCTACTGTTAGGTACTGTTACACTCTGTTTGATGATGGTGTTTTCTATCAGTATCTGATTCAGCCCCGATGCTTGAATTCCTGATAGTTGTGTAACTCAGATTCGTTTATTCACGCAGCCCGTCCAAACAGCATACAAGTCACAAAGTCGACGTATGAAGTTTTCCACTTTTATTCAGCATACATCAACAACTGCATACAATTCTCAACTCAACAACTTTCACAGCAACTCTCTAAATCACTATCAACAACTTTACTATCTCTCAACAGCAACTCGGCACACGATTAAATAACCTCTCTCTCTTCTCGAACAATTTGGTACACGGTAGAAATGACGCACTGCCACCAATCGAACTAAAGATCGTCATCACTGGCTTACGTCATACACATTTCCTCTACTTCCGGGAACATTCACGACCTTCGATATCCATCGGGAAATTTCTATCGACAGTAATAAACATGCAGATCCCGAAAATTCTCCAACAATATCGACTAACGCAAATCATCAACGTTATACAAAGCCTCTCCTAACAACAATGCAAACTCAAATCAAAGGTAAATAAACTCCATTATTGAATACTTTGCAAAACGAAACGATTAGATCTATCGTGCGCGCTTTAGACACACTTTCGTTCGTTTCAACGTAACATAACCCCCCACTCAAGAAGAAATTTACCCAATTTCTTTCAACGACGTTGAAACGTAATGCACAAACAATGTACAGAATTAAAACTTACTTCAGACTGTCTCATTTACTGTCAATGTTCTCAGTTTATATACACAGAGTCCATGTTTTTCATCCGCAAGTCTGTTTAGATATTGCCAATGTTCTCCACACAGTCAATGTTTTTCAACCGCAAGGAAACAACGCCCTCGTCAGTTGCGGTCGTCATCGGCCCAGGGTCAAAGACAGTGATCTCGTGGGCTTTCCTGGAGTCAGTGCATCCTCCGTTGTCTTCCTCTCCCGTCGGATGTCCGACGCAGTCGACGTTGTCAGCTCCCAGAATGCATTTGCTGGGTCTCACGGTCAGGTTGGCTTCTGCGGGACGGTGGAACAGCTCCCTCAAGGTCTGCAGATGCTCCTTCCAGGTCTGGGTGTGGACTTCATGTTCGACCGAAGTCGTAGAGCCTGGGACATCGCTGAAGTTGTGGGGAAACTCGCCCATAAGGTCCTTGAGCTCCATCTTTTGACCTTCCGTCAAGCTTGGTCCTAGCTTAACATCATCAATGCCTTCTTTGCTGTGGAAGTCTCCCAGTTCCAACAGTTCCTCGCTGTCAAAGCTGTTGTCGGTCACAGCTGCTGTGGCTGCGTGCACAGTCTCTGATGGCCTTTCCACGTACAGCTTAAGGAGGTTGGCGTGGTATATCTTGGAATGCTGGCCGACCTTCACCTTGTAGTCGTTGATCCCCACCACGGTCTCCACTTCGTACGGGCCTTTCCACTGCATCAGCAACTTATTATGATCGGTAGGTAGCAGCACCAGCACTTTGTTGCCAGGTTTGAACTTCCTGCTCACAGCCCTACGATCATAGTAGTGCTTTCCACAGTCTTGGGACTTCTTCAGGTTTTCTCTGGCTATCTCGAGAGTCTGCTCCAGCTTCTCCCGTAGCTCAAACACGTACTGGTAACTGTTCTTCACCTCTGGGGTGTCCACTTCCTTCGTCCACAGTTCTTTTAGGATGTGCATCGGCCCTCTGATGGTTCTTCCGTACAGCAGCTCGAACGGAGAAAAGCCGGTGGACTCCTGCGGTACTTCTCTGTAGGCGAAAAGTAGGGCGTTGATGTAGCGATGCCATTGTCTGGGCTCCTCGCTGCACAGTTTCTTCAGGGTGGACTTCAGCGTAGCATTGAACTTTTCGACGAGCCCGTTGCACATTGGATGGTAGGGTGTCGTAGTTAAATGCCGGATGCTCAGCAATCTGTTGACCTCCTTCATGCAGTCAGAGACGAACTGCGTCCCGAGGTCTGTCAGAATTTCTTCGGGCACTCCAAGTCTGCTGAACATGTCCACCAGTGCCTCTGCTACAGTTTCAGTGTCAATCTTCTTCAGTGGCACTGCTTCTGGGTACCGAGTCGCATAGTCTACTAAAGTCAGTACCCATCGATGACCTTCTTCACTCGGAGGTCTTATTTCGCCGATTAAGTCTAAGGCCACCCTCTTGAAAGGTCGGTCGATCAAAGGCATTCTCTGCATTGGCACTTTAGGGACCCTTCCTCGAGGTATGGTCTTCTGGCAAATGTCACACGATCGGCAGAAACGGCTGACGTCCGCATGAAGTCCTTGCCAGTAGAATACCGCCTGGATTCTGTCTGACGTCTTCCTGATGCCTAGGTGACCTCCCATAATAGAGTCATGAGCTACTTCCATCACTTGGCGCCTTAGAGGTAACGGTACCAATACTTGACGTAGTGGTTCCCCTCCGTTGACCCTCGGGTGCTGGAAGATTCGATACAGGATCTTGGCCTTCACCTCAAAATAGACCGCACCACTGCCTTTGGTCACGTGGTCTTGGCGGTTCCTGTACTTGTTTAAAGTACTATCAGCTTCCTGGAGCTGGATCAGTTTATCTCTGTCCACGATGGCAGCTTTGGAGTTGTCGGCGACCTTCAGTGGCGTAGACGTCTTGTCTCTCTTGGCCTGGGCCCTGGTAGTAACAGCACCGACGATCTCTGGTCGGCAGGGCTGAGCCGGAGTAACCACATTGTCCCGTAGCAGCTCTGTAAGGTCTCCATCGGGAAACGGCAATGGATCCTCCTCCACAACTTCGACGTGTTGAGTTGAGGCAGGACTCCACTCTGGGTCGGGGTCGTCGGGTCGTCTCGCGCCGTCGATATTCCCGATCATCAAATCATACAGCGGCTTCTTCAGGCAAACCGCTTCGACTTCGCCTATGTAGAAAGGGGTGTTGACATGATTTTTCGCAACTGGCGCTCTCACACATTTGCTGTCGGCCATAAGTGTCCATTTTGAATCGCCAGTGAACTGTTCTTTAGCGATTAGGTCTTCTCTGACGATGACCCCACTGCAGCCAGAGTCTCTTAAAACAGTCACTTCATGATTTCCGACGCGTCCCTTGGAAACAGGCATGTTCTGTACGGTCACAGCTGCGCTGGCGACGACGGGGATGGATTTCCCGTTGGCAAGGAGGAGTTGGCCATCAGTCATGCACTCTTGCACGTCCGCAGGGGTAGCTGTGCGCTCGGTCTCACTCGGAAGAATGACGCTCCCGCCGCACACTTGATGGTCAGATCTACTGGTTTGCCGTTGATTGGAGAACCGCCTCTGCCGGTTGCCCGCCGCTGAATTGCTCGTACTGCTCCGCTGTCCGCTACTTTTGTTTTGAGGACAGTTAGCCGCTCTGTGGTCTGTAGCGTTGCAGGTGAAACAGCCCCTTGAATGCCCTTCCCTGGGAGGAGGCGTGGAGTATGTCTGTCTCTGGCTCGTCTGGCTTCCCTGGATCTGGTTCACATGGTTTCCAGTCTTCTGAAAATGTTTCGTCGCGCTGGGTGGCCCCAGGGTTTTCCCATGAGCGATGAGATATCTTTCAGCAGTCTCAGTCACATCTTTAAGCGTCTGCAGCTTTTGTTCGAAACGGAAACTCCGATGGTATGGCCACGTCACCAGATCATCAGGCCTTGCAAAGACCATTCTGCAAGGCACAGTGCAAGGAGGTAGAAGAAGGGGGAGACCGAAAAAGAGGTGGGAGGACAACATTCGAGAATGGACTGGTTTGACACTGAGCGAAGCCATGAGGGCTGCTGAGGACAGAGAAAGATGGAGTATGCTGGTTAAGCGATCATCTGTGGTGCCCCTACGACCTTCGGGTTATGGGACAGGATAGGATAGGATAGGATAGCTTTTGTTCTTCTAAGTGGGTCGCTAGGTCCTTGTGACAGGCATTGAGAAATTGTTCCTTCACGATCAGGTCATGGAGACTGTCGTAAGACTTCGTTTCGCCTGATAACTCCACCCACTTGTGTAGATATGACGACAGGCGCTCCACAAACTGCTTTGGCGTCTCGTCTGACTTAGGCCGGCATTCACGGAAGCGTTTACGGTAGCCCTTCTCTGTAAAGTTGTAGCACTGCAACAGGGCCTCTTTCAAGACGTCGTAGTTTTTGGAGTCATCGTTCGACAGTCTGGTGTAAACTTCGAGAGCTTGCCCCGTCAGAAGTGCACTCAGTCGAATTGCCCAGTCTTGAGGTTGCCAGTTAGAGCTTTCGGCGAACCTTTCGAATCTCGCCAGATAGCTGCGATCTGGTCCTTCCCGTCGACGAAAGCTGGCAATTTAGGAGCCGTATGGTCGTTGGTGACTTGTGGCGCATGCTGATTGTTTTGGATACGCGCCAACTCTAACTGGTACTGACGCTCACCTTCAAGACGCTTCAGCTCGAACTCTCTTCACGGCGACGCTGCTCTTCTCTCTCTTGACGTTGCTGTTCAATTTCTAGACGCTTCTGTTCTAATTCTCTTTCTTCACGGCGACGCTGCTCTTCTAATTCTCGTTCTTCACGGCGACGCTGCTCTTCTACTTCTAGACGCTTCTGTTCTAGTTCTATTTCTTTTTCTAGACGCTTCTCTTCCAATTCCCTTTCTCGTATTCTCTCCTGAGACTTGACGTACTCCGTCAGCTGCTTGCCTTTTAGATTCAGTTCAACCCCTTTCTGCCAGAAGTCAGCCATCTTGATGCTTCTGGAAAGTTCTTTTCAAGAAAGTTCTTTTCTGGAAGGTTCTTCTTCTAGAAAGTTCTTGACTGTAGAGTTCTTTTTTTTCTGGAAAGTTCTTGACTGTGCTGTACCTTTCTAGACTGTTCTAGAACAGCACGCTTTCTGCAGTAGCGCTGATGCTTGTCACTAGTCGCCTTCGCTGACGCAGGCCCCGCTGTCCTCGTCGTATGCGACGCTGCACCACGCTGGTGTTGATGTATACGCTCCTGTGCTGAAGTAGACGCGACGTCCGCTCGCCGCTCTCTGTAACACTGGCGATGTAGCTCCGAGACTGTCCCTGGACGTAGTCCTGCGGCAGCCACGTAGTCCCGATCTGTTGTTCGCTCACGAAGCAACTCTTCGGCGACTACACGCCCTTGCAGTCAACCCGAACCTATCGGATGTAGTCCCAGTATGTTGGCCCCTCTCGACGCAACTCGTTGGCGGCTACCCTCGATGACTGCCTCTCGTAACGTTGACTCGCTTGTTGTAGCAGTTGAACCCTTGGCTATGGCGTGAATCGCGGCTTGACCCCCAAAATGTTACACTCTGTTTGATGATGGTGTTTTCTATCAGTATCTGATTCAGCCCCGATGCTTGAATTCCTGATAGTTGTGTAACTAAGATTCGTTTATTCACGCAGCCCGTCCAAACAGCATACAAGTCACAAAGTCGACGTATGAAGTTTTCCACTTTTATTCAGCATACATCAACAACTGCATACAATTCTCAACTCAACAACTTTCACAGCAACTCTCTAAATCACTATCAACAACTTTACTATCTCTCAACAGCAACTCGGCACACGATTAAATAACCTCTCTCTCTTCTCGAACAATTTGGTACACGGTAGAAATGACGCACTGCCACCAATCGAACTAAAGATCGTCATCACTGGCTTACGTCATACACATTTCCTCTACTTCCGGGAACATTCACGACCTTCGATATCCATCGGGAAATTTCTATCGACAGTAATAAACATGCAGATCCCGAAAATTCTCCAACAATATCGACTAACGCAAATCATCAACGTTATACAAAGCCTCTCCTAACAACAATGCAAACTCAAATCAAAGGTAAATAAACTCCATTATTGAATACTTTGCAAAACGAAACGATTAGATCTATCGTGCGCGCTTTAGACACACTTTCGTTCGTTTCAACGTAACAGGTACCTCTAAAAAAGGTCAGGGTGGTATGAACATTAGTCAGCATAACCCTGGAGAAATCCCACCCACACTACAAAATAACACACAGTGAGAAGTGAAGTCATAAAACAACTCTCTTATTGAATCCTGGTTCAATTACTAGCACTTAAACCCTTCTACCCTCTGATACCCACCCCCCTACATGCACACCTGACATGCTCTAAGCAAGGATGAGCGATGATGACAAAATTATGAACACGAAAATAAATCAACAACAATCTTAATTCTATCTTACAAGGGAATTAATCTCCCAGATAAAAACAAGCTTAAACTATAATTACTGTACACACTTATGTCAATATAAGAAAAGTCCTTTCACAATTACAGTTGGAAGTCGTAGTGACTCTTCATTTTACAAGTAGAGTTCCAAGTGGTAGTGGCTACTAGAGCACAGTCACTGTTCCAATGGACGTTTTGTCTGTCTGATACTAGTCTTCCTTATTACATGTAACTAGCTCACTTTGTTCAGTAGATAACTATCTATAATCTTGTATAGAAGCTTTGGCGTTGATAATGATGATGATGATTATGGTGATGATGATGATGATGGGGGTGATGATGGTGATGATGATGGTGGTGATGATGATGATGGTGGTGGTAATGATGATGATTATGGTGATGATGTTGATGATGGTGGTGATGGTGATGATGATGGTGGTGGTAATGATGATGATGATGGTGATGATGATGATGATGATGATGATGATGATGATGATGATGATGATGATGATGATGATGATGACGATGATGGCGAACGCCGCTGGCGATGATGATAGTAGGTAGTCACACCACCGTCATCTGTTGATGATGAGGGTCAACGACGAGGCACCAACCTTTCCCTCACCAATGCTACAGGTAGGACGAAGAATAACCGCCCGTTGCAACAGGTAAGCAACGCCATGTCCATGGCCACTGACACTCGCTCTGTCACCTTCGCCCTTCCGTCCCTGCTCAGTTATGGCCTGGTCCCCGACACCGACATCGGGACAACGACCGATCGATGGATCAAGCGATCAAGCGAGCGAGCACACTAGGGAACATAAACAAAAGCATTCGCTAATAAAAATAATCAATGCTCATTAATTTACTAGGAGACTGCACTGCTTCTGCGCAACTGACAGACATCCCGTTTTTGTCGCCACTTCTATTACGTGTTTATTATACAAACATACAATTTATAAGACTTAATAATGCAAAAGCGCATCATAATAGTTGATAATTCACTGGCGTCCTGCACAGGACTTCGCTAACCCTCAAGATAAAGATGCAACCATGATAATGAAATGTGATAATAAATTGATGACAGCCTATATACTCTTTTACACCTGTATATACATTCACATCACCCGGAAGTGCATAGTCAAAAGAAATACGTAGGAAAAGATCTACCTTCTGCTTGCGCCTTACTACCCCTCCACTGTGAAAGCCAATCTCAGGTAAATCCACCACAGAGGGAGTAGAAGGTCTCCGACGAAATGCAGAGGTCCGCTAGTCGACTGATCTGCCTAACTAACACAGAGGTGCTCACTGGACATCGGAATTACACGGCCATAAAACGGCACTGTAAACCTACACACTAGTAGATACACTACTTGAAGTAAAATCCGAATCTTCGTTAGATGCCAGTCACTCCTTCCCTATCCTATCCCGTAACTCGAAGGTCGTTGGGGCACCACAGATGATCGTTTAACCAGCGTACTTCATATTTCTCTGTCCTCAGCAACCCTCATGGCCTCCCTCAATGTCAAGCCAGTCCATTCTCGAATGTTGTCCTCCCACCTCTTTTTCTGTGTCTACTTCTTTTGCCTCGTTGCACCGTGCCTTGCAGGATGATCTTTGCAAGGCATGACACTCTAGTGACGTGGCCATCACTCCTTCCCATACACCTTTTACAGCCAAGCTGACAGTTCTAAAGTCTAAATCCCTTCTGCATTGTTCTGTCCGTTATCCCTCGCGTCCTTATACAGCACGCGTTTGGCAAGAAGGGCCAGCAACATCATTGGCGACCCATCCCACCCAGCCAACCATCTGTTCGAGCTCCTGCCGTCAGGCAAACGCTTCAGAGCACTAAAAGTTAGAACTAGCCGGTTTAGACACAGCTTCTTCCCCGAGGCCGCCCTCTCAGTACCAGTGTCCTCAGTTATCCACAGAGCATGAGGTGTTATACTTAAACGCCAATGCATTATTTGCGATAATGTGTTAGTGGTGCAATTCTGATTCTTTAATGTATTTTATCTCATTATGTTTTAATTTAGATACCCACGCGGGTATGCGTGAGTATGCGTGTGCGTGTGGGGGTTGCGAGTGGGCGTGCGCCTGTGCTTTACTCCTTAAATAAATTTTTCTATCAGAGTATTTTAATGTTTTTATGTCCAGTGGAAGGTTGTTTGTTGTTGCAGAGGGACGGAATGTTTTACTGCATCACCAAAACAAAATCGTATGTATTTTGAATTCATTGGGTAATAAAGTGTCTTGACTTGACTTGACTTTACTTTACTTGACTTGACTGTTAAGTACCTCTATACTGTTAAGTACCTCTATACTATTTAGTACCTCTATACTGTCTGGTCCTGATTTGGCTCGGAAGAGTCCGCTGGACCTAAAGCAATAACCATGTAATGTAATGTAACCTCTATACTGTTTAGTACCTCTATACTGTTAAGTACCTCTACACTGTTAAGTACTTCTATACTGTTAAGTACCTCTATACTAAACGTCTCAGAAAAAGAGAAGCAGGGAGACAGACAGAGACAGAGAAACAGAGATATAGACAAAGAGTCAGAGACTGAAAGACAGAGCAAAAGAGATAAAGAGAGAGGCAGAGAGACAGACAGACAAACAGACAGACAGTGAAAGACAGACATGTAGACAGAGAGACAGAGAGCTCAGAGAGAGACGGAGATCAAAGAAAAGTTGAAGACGATTAATGGATTCAATTAGTTTTAAAGTTGGCTTGTTTTTATGGTCCCATGTGCAGACAGAGTGCACAACGCTTGCAAGCCAGGCCAACACACAAAAACTCCAGCTCTAGAGAGGTTGCGGGAAATACAAACGATGCAAGTACGGCAACGAGAAGACATTGGAGAGCATTAGGAAGCACAAAAACTTGGTTCGTTTTTCTTTTTCGTAAGAAAACGGTAACCCCCAGTCTACGTCATATCTTTTGCGCTTCCGGAAGGTCACGACCTCCTCATTTGCATTATGCAGAAAACTTCGCTGAGTGAAAATGCGGAATTTTAATCATTTTGACGAATCGCGATTATCATTTAAGTTTCTGCTAGTTTTTGCATATATCGAGTCAAATGCTATAAACGTAAGCTTGAATAAATATTTTGACTGTATTTTCTCACCATTTGTTGTTGTTTTTGATTCATTAAAATAGGTGTACTTTGCTCCGAAAAAGGGTGCTGCTTTTGACCTGCTATTGCTTTCAGATGTAAAATGGCGGAGGAGTTTGTGGTTCCGATTGAAATTATCAGCTTAAGTTTTGCATTATGTCTAGGTTTCAGGTGTCTCCTATGGACATGGTAAAGATGTAAAATCACTGTTTTGGTGTATTCTTATGAATGTGCACGAACAGCCCTTGGTTTAGATGAGCCCTATATTACTAGGTTCGTAGGCCTAAACGTAACAAACACATAAATATCATAATATGTACATGAAATATTATAAAATAGCATGCCCAATACCGCCTGTTATTTCCCTTCCACCCCCACCCCCCAATGCTCTTTCCTTGCCGTACTGAGCATTGGTTCTCGGTCAGTGCGCAAGCGATCGTGTTGTCGAACGAAGACTAAACAAACGACGAGGACCTTTCGTTGCCGTACTGAGCATTCGTTCGTTTCCAGCAACCTCTCTGCTATGTCGTGCTTTAACGGCATTCCCCCTTTCTTGTGACCACCCCATCTCCCACCCTTATACATCCTTCTCTCTCTCTTTCTCTCTCTCTCTCTCTCTCTCTCTCTCTCTCTCTCTCTCGGAAGATTAGACTTATTAATTAGTCTAAAATCTTTATCCCTAATAAAAAAAGTTTCAAAAGTTTCAAAGTTTTTTTTGTTCTCTCTCTCTCTCTCTCTCTCTCTCTCTCTCTCTCTCTCTCTCTCTCTCTCTCTCTCTCTCTTCTCTCTCTCTCTCTCTCTCATGTCTATTTTATTTGTTGCAACGTTCCGATTGTGTAGTTTGTTACGTTTGTTGTAGGCTGCATGTAATTGTCTGGTGGCTCCCATCCTCACCATCTCCAGTGTTGCCTGTGTTACAGTGATGGCTGTCATGTTTTTATTTACACTCCATAATTGTACGTTATTATTGGTGATGTTTATTGTTGTACTTAGCGTGCCTTGATGTATTAGGGGCGTGTTCTATGACTGCATGTCACTTTGTGACTAAAATGATAAGTTGTTTTTTTTTTTAGGTAAGGCTCTTCAAGCTTTCATGCCAAGGAGAAGAAACGTGCTTTAAGTAAAGTGACAGATAAAATATGTCCATCGCTGAGTGGCTGTTGGCAAAGTGGTTGTGACGGTGGGTCTATTTTGCTGGGCTCTGCACAATGGAAAGCTATTACCCACTCGTCTATCGTCGATGGGGATCGCTAGTAAATATCCCTGTGACTCAACTTAACACATTTATATGTTTAGCTCGGTCTGTGTTTAGGCTGGGGTACAGAGACAGAAAGAAAAAATAGTAAAAGATCACTGTCACACTAGCTCTTACACGGCTATGAAACATAGGTAGTCCAGCCACTTGTTAACAGTAAATATCACACATTTATTTCCTCTATTCTATACACGATCTGCTAAGTACGATACTAACCTAAAAGTTCAAATGTCTCTTTGAATAGTTCGCTCCTTGATAGTTCTATGCAGCTACTGTATCATCATCAAGCACTTGATACGTTCTGCCCAAAGGGTCAGAGTTCTGGAAGATTGGACTACTGTGGTCCTTACATAACAGGTTTGGTGCACTGAGTCAATATGCACTTAACTCAATGTTAGAAGAGCTGTGTTGTGGTTGATCCCTTGATGAGCTGTGTTGTTGTGGATTCTTCTCCTTGTTGCTAGACTGGTGGGCTCTAGTTGCGCATTGCTTGAGAAGCCATGGCAAGCCGACTTTCAGTGAAGACTATTTCTTGTCTTTCATCTGGTCGGGTCCACGATACGATGCCTGCTCGTCTGTAACATATGAGACGAAATTCTGCACCACCATGTATACTAGGTGTGTGCAGAGCGTCTCACTGAAGGCCGAAGTAGCCCTCAGTGATTAGCTCCACATCTCTATATATATAAGCGACAAACATTCTGCTAAGTCCTTGGTCCACTGGAATCTCCACTCTAATTTCCTATACATATATAAATATAAATCATGGCTAACTATACACATAGAGAAATAGTTAATATTATCCACATTCTCTGATACAGCCACTGGTGTGCAAGAATACATATAGGTTAAACAACAGTGGGTCCGTAGGGTCTACAACATGGCGTCGGACCCGGTCGTGTTCGCCACGTGGTCACGCAACGTTTGACTAACAATTCAATTCTAAACATTGTGGCAAATTTCACAAACATAATTCAACAATAATATCAATACATCACGATGAAACAAATGAAATGTGTATTTACCCTTTTGACAATGTCAGGCCGTGGCTAACTTGGTTGAATCAAACTTCAACAGTTCCTGCTTTCCTAGTCTTCAGTGGAGAGATTTCTTAGAGCGTAGCTGTGTCTTGCTGGCAGTTTACCACACGAATGACTCTACCTAGCTGTCTGCCTAAACCGGGTAGAACCGGTAAACCTAAGCGTCCTCTGGCCTGATTGGCTGTACTGCTGCCTATCCGTAAACTGCGTGATATCATTACCTACTGGGCTATCGTCAGCATAGAAATGTGTAGCCTATAGCAGATTTCTGTCGTCTGCTGCGAGTAACATTAACCTACTATAAGTTACATCTGACTAAACAAGGCGAGAAGATATCATGATGTGTGTAAATATAGCCTCTTGTTACAGTGGTTGATTAGTGGAATTAATATGACCCACATTGGAGCACGATTACACCAATGTACATTATAGGTCAAATCATCTTTAACCAAAGATTTGCTATAAATGTTACGTGCCCAGAGGTCCCACTAATATAAAACATCTTCATATTCCAAAGGTCAATGTTCAAGGTTCTAGACAAAATATTTTTTACAATTTGTGCAAAATATTCATTGATTTGAAGTTTAGGGTCAAAGCGACCACATAATTCAATGTCTTTGTCAAGGACTATTTTTCACTGTGGCCAACAACTATTCCAGCAGTACAGATTCCTGCAAGTCCACACAGCTTGGTCCACTCCTAATCAAAGGACGCACGTTCAAGTTTCCAAGGTTTATTGTGGCGCTCAATCCACAGGGAATTTTAGCCTATATGTGGACGTTAAAAAGCATATGTATAATACTCAGAAACACGGGCTTGTAGCGGTAAGAAAGAATTTGTGGAAGTCTGCTTTAACTGTGCCTGTGGAAAATGACTCATTGTATGAGGTCAATTTGACCATGTCCTACTATGTCGTCTTCAAGATGGCAACCATTTAAACGTCTTCCCAAAACCATGGAAAAGTAAAAGGAGATAAGTACTACTTGTACGAATCGTTTAGTGGATCCCAAACTTAACAAGGGCGTAAGGTGGATCCCAAACTTAACAAGGGCGTAAGGTGGATCCCAAACTTAACAAGGGCGTAAGGTGGATCCCAAACTTAATGCCGTAAGGTGAATCCCACACTTAACAATGTCGTAGGGTGGATCCCACACTTAACAAAGGCGTAAGGTGGATCCCAAACTTAATAAGGGCGTAAGGTGGATCCCAAACTTAACAAGGGCGTAAGGTGGATCCCAAACTTAACAAGGGCGTAAAGTGGATCCCAAACTTAACAAGGGCGTAAGGTGGATCCCAAACTTAACAAGGGCGTAAGGTGGATCCCAAACTTAACGTCGTAAGGTGAATCCCACAATTAACAATGTCGTAAGGTGAATACCAAACTTAACAATGTCGTAAGGTGGATCCCAAAGTTAACAATGTCGTAAGGTGAATACCAAACTTAACAATGTCGTAAGGTGGATCCCAAACTTAACAATGTCGTAAGGTGGATCCCAAACTTAACAATGTCGTAAGGTGTTGACGATGCAGTCTGCGTCAAGGTAGAAGGTTGAAGAACTTCTCCCTAATAAACATAATTTATGCTTATCTTTACATCAGTCCTAACGTCTTTGTCCTCCTAACCATTCAATGCTTGCTGTCTGGATAAATCAATGAAACGTTCATTGCCTCTCTTACAAAGAAATCATCCCCTATGTTATTATAACTTGCGCAGACATCCCCCTAGGTCATCATGACCTGCGCAGTGCAAGTAAAACACGAACACACAGCTTTAGAGTAGCTTCGCTTTGTAGTAAGGTGATGGGTGGAGTTGAAGACGATTGGCTGGAAAGGAAGGGCGTGGATGATGACTGGACCCTTTGACAACTGCACATGCTGTGGCTATAGTGCATTCATTGTGAGGCGGCCGTGGATCAGTGAGGCCTGACGGTTCTGGGGCTTTAGTGTAATGTTAGTGTTGTGATAACTGTGTGGCCTTAGTGTGGTATTAGTGTTGTGATAATAGTGTGGATTACATGACGGAAGACAGGGTTAACTGTTCCTTTGGAAATTTGGAACTTTGTCCTTTTATGAAACATATTTCCACATTTATACTTTCATATTGACGCTCACAGCAACATTAGATTGTTTTCTGAAGAGGTCAGAATTGTGTGCCCTGCGTGTGTGTAGTGTCATGATGTGTCTTTCTCATTCTACGTTGGATTAGCTGCTTGCTGAGGAAGTATAAGGTGCATCATCTTGACCTAGGTAATGTTTAACCTCTCCTATAATGTTGTCTGTGGCAAGCTAGCTGTTGTGTCCGTTTTATGTTATTGTGACCGTTATGATGCCGTGGAAGATCATTACATCATGTTTATGAACGTGACAGTTAATGATGTATGGATAAGTCGCTACCTCATGTTTATGAACGTAACAGTTCGTGATGTATGGATAAATCGCTACATTATATTGTATGAATGTGGCAGTTAATGGTGTATGCATACATCGCTACATCATGTTGTATGAGTGACATTGTAGGTGTTTGGTGGCTTGTGCCTTGCACTACACGGGTGTCAATAACATGTAGAAGTCAAAGGCGCCGGTGAGCCCTGTTGAAAGTGGACACGTGTCTCGCTGTTATCTGTCCCGGTGGCATTTGCATTGAAAGTGAGTAGTTGTCTTGAT